>JAQMYM010000035.1:3931186-3951232 GCA_030014255.1 Parauchenoglanis ngamensis
TCGAAAACACCAAAGTGACCAGCAATGCAATCGCCACCGTGTCGTGCAATGAAAACGCATCAAACCTTCATTATTCTCCTTCAACCTGTTTGCCAAAGCTTCTGAACAATTTGCATCATGAGTGCTAATGTTACCAGACTTGGCCAAAGGAAAAAAAAATGTTTGTTTGTTTGTTGCTGTCACTTTTTCATCATTTAGTCTTCATATGAACAGGTTGTGGAAGGATCCGGATTAGCTCGAGATTTCTAAAAATATTGCTGTCTCCATGCTAATGATCACAACGCACAGCTTTTCCTGCTGTCTTGTTAGTGACACAGGGTATGTTGGCGAGTTTTAAAACATCATTTTACGCATGTCAAAGTGTCAGAATAGCAATGTGGTGCTTTTAAAAAAAAATAAATAAAAATAAAAATTA
Source organism: Parauchenoglanis ngamensis (assembly GCA_030014255.1). Taxonomy (NCBI): domain Eukaryota; kingdom Metazoa; phylum Chordata; class Actinopteri; order Siluriformes; family Auchenoglanididae; genus Parauchenoglanis; species Parauchenoglanis ngamensis. Next base: position 3,931,602 of record JAQMYM010000035.1, read on the forward strand.
TTGCATCGCTACAGAAACAGGTAAAACATTTTTGTGGCTTAACCACGACAGCAGATGTTAGCGTGGCAGGTTAATAAGCAAATATAATGACTGGAAAATGGCAGATACGGATAACCATTTTTTGCCGCATGCACAAACAAGACCAGAGCACCTGGTACAGTGTGCAAACACGAGATAGTCCTTAAGCTTGTTGTGGCTATTTATGGTTTATGCACTTGAATAGAAAGTGCTTGTATTGTGTTTGCTGACTGCACTTGTCTCAAGTTTCTGCATGCTCTTTTTGGAGGGGCTTTCCACTGTGAGATGGGGTTGTGTTGTGTGTGTGTGGGTGAGGTAATACGATTTAGACCGACGCAAGGCTTGAATAGAGGAAAAAATAATATTTGGACCAGACCTAAGATGCTTAGCATTGACAACAGTGCCCGTAGACACGCACACACATACACCGAGCTTTGTGTAATTAAAGATAAATGATGTTATTCTCTCTCCAGCATAGCGAAGGAAAGCGTGTCTGCAATTGGAGCTTTTTGGGAACATTTTGTGCTAATGATCAGCATTATTACAGTTCAGAATATAACCAGCATGAATCACAAGAAGAGCCACTTGTGCTAGCTGGAGAGCTAAAGCTTAATTCTGCTTTTGTCATTCGAATTCACCGATTGTGATCTATGGATTTTTCAATGCAGCAATTTTACGGCTAGCTCAAGGTGTCGTTAATCTGAGTTTTTATTGGCGTTTACAGAACAAAAAAGCAGTCTGTATTCCTGTATAACAGCCAAACGTCTTGAAAAATATCTTCTGCTAGTGCTATTACCAGAGACAAACCCCAGGTGTTTGTTTACATAGCTTTTTAAAATGCTACTAGGCTAGAAAGCTAGCTAAATAGCCAGCTAATCTGCTCTAACTAGCGCTATGACTCACTTGCACATCTTTTGTTTGAAAGGATATTATCATTGTTCATTACTTCACGAGGATTAACTATGTATCTACTCTCTCTGTATATTAGCTAGACTACATCAGAATTAGGTGCAGTTTTCAGCTGGTGGATTAACTTGATCGCTATCTTTCCAAGCAGGTTGTTATTTTGACCTCAGACCTATAGGGCTTTATACCATAAGCTTGTTAGAAACAATTATGGCCAGGTATAAAACAAAAAGAACTGTGGGAGTGGGTGGGACTGGCCAAGAGTGTAAGGGAGCAGGTAGGGAAAAAAAAAAAGGTCCTTCACACTTCTCTACTGTTGCACGTAGAAAAATGGAGGCTAACCTCCTGCACCTGCTAATATAAAAATATGATATAAGGCATCATTCTCCTGCCATTCTCTGCTCGTTATGTCATCAATACCCATCTCTCTCCATCATCACACCATTACCCTGTTCATGACCCCTCGATGTGTAGCCATAACCTGTCATCTTGAAAACACTTCAGTGCCATTTTAAACAAATTTTCGAGGTAGAGTCAGCCGTTGCTGACTGGCTCGGAGTCTGTCTGAGAGTATCCTTCTTTCTCTTTAATTCTCTCTCGCTCTATGGCTCCATGCATTAAGGCATAGACTTGTGCAGATGAATGAGGGTAGTGAATAGCATATTAGAGCCAATCTAAACCCAAATCACCTCAAATATGTTTCACCCAAGGCGTTCTGTAGTATTAGTCATTCTATACGCGCTCTTTCTGTCGATCTCGGTCTCTCCGTCTCTTTTTATCTCTACCCCGCAATCAGATTTGCTGGTTATAGTGTAGCATTTCCCCTACCTAATGTGCATTTCAGATACTTTGATTCCGTGTGTGTGTGTGTGTGTGTGTGTGTGTGTGTGTGTGTGTTTGCCCCCGAATGCTCATAAATCTTGGCGGAGAAACACTCTCTTTCTTCGCCTGTCCCTCCGAGGCGTTTGACCTTTGAGTCCTTTCCTTCTATTTCCAAAGGAAAGAAAACAAGGAAGAAATAAATAAATGCAATAAATAGAACGTCTTTGCCTCTGATGGTTTAATAAAAGAATACCTCTCTGCCCGCTCTGCATCAATATTTTAGCTTCAGCAAGCATTAAGGAAAACCGACGCGTATTAGCATCCTCCTTTACAAAGCAGGGATCAGAGCTTCAAGGCTTTCCCCAAGGAAAATACAGTGTAAATACAAACAGTGTCTTAGATGTTATGTACATGATCTCAAATGCAAGGCGGCTTTATATGTTAGAGGAAGAGATTACTAGCAGAACGGCGACATTATTGCTAAGTGCTTTGATGCGAAGTTCTGGACTTTTTTTATAAATGTTTGAATAAACGCAAACATACGCAACTTTTAATAATGTGTTTACAATTCATCTTTTCATTAAGACAACTTTTACACAAAGTATTCAGGGCTAATCCACTTGAAGTGTTAACCCGCTTGCTCTCAGTTAGCGATACCTGCCCCAGAAAGAATTTCCTTTCATGGACGGCTTGGCCTCTGAAGCTCCTAGTTGATCCAGCCCTGCAGGAGCTTTGGCCTGGCCGGTCCTGTCCTAATTCTCCCTTGAGGAGATCCAGTGGAGTTGCAAGGCCCTTCATGAGTGGGCAGAACTATGGGAATAATCTCCTTGGCCTTGGCAGGGATGGGAAAAAAAACATCAACTTCGAAACAGGGCAGATGAAAAGCGGCTGACGTGGTAGTCCACACACACAAGCTCAGTGGGATGGTATGGATCTATAGGTCGCGCTGCAGGAGTAGGTTCAAATCCCAGCATGACCATGAGACTGCCCTATACCTCATACCTTTTTTTCCCTCCGCAGACCATATGCTTTGGCTATAAATCCAAACGTAGCCAATTGCTAAAGGCAACACACAGGTTAATACAATAATCTACTTAATGTGAAAAAAAGAGAAAGAAAATACATACTCCGGATTGACCAAGTTCACTCTAATTAACTTTACTTTCAACCCCAAATACCACACGAATACAAATAAGCTTCAATATCCTTCGTACAGACATTTTTAGTCTGCCGTCAATAAAGATGAAGGATTGAACCCAATAATAGTTTTCTCTTTAAATCATAATACACCGGGGTCTCGTATATCGACTGAAGGAAAACAAACGTATCAGTGTCGAGGCTGATTTCACGCTCCGTGTTCAGGTGGTATTAAAACGCCCCACGCTGACTTGTTTCCCCTCACCCGTTCTCTTTATTTGGTTCTGAGTAAGCTACGAACAAGGGAGGCTGCCGGGATGCGGGTGACGATCTCCAAGAGGAGGAATAAGGAGAAAAGGGGAAATAAAAATGAAGGCTTAGTCACTCCTGAGCTAAACTGGGAAAGGCGATGTGACGTAGGGAAACCTGTGGTGCATTGGAAGGCTGTGCTTTTGTGCATAGCCACCTGGCAGGGAGGAATGGAAGGAGCTAAGCAGTAAGGAGATTAAAAAACAGGAGGAGAGGGGATATGGAGTGGAAGAATGAAGCGCTGGAGGGGAGCGGGGCCAAAGTGGGGGCTTTTAGTTTCCTACTGGTTTGGGGTGGATAAGTCTTTTTAGTGCCCTGATGTGATCGCATAAGTGTTAAGCTGTGAACTTGACCTAAACCTGATCTCTGAGTGTATTTGTGTGCGAGCGGATGGAATATATCGGTGTGAAAATTTCATTCCAAAAAATCATATCAACCTTGCAAAATAATGCCGATTCAAATTTTTATTAGACCAAAGAGGTCGCTCAGCTGGACTCGTGAACTTTTTTTTATTCCCCTCATACCCACTGACCAGACGAATCTCTCTCAGACATCAGCGCGACACCCTGTAAATTCCGCCATAGCTCATTTATCATGTCCACTCCTGTTGCGCACAGGAGAAGAATGTCTGGGAAAAGATAGGAATGGAGAGAGAGTCAGTAAATGCTGAAAAGGCTATGATCTACAGTAGAAATCCTGGGGTTTGTAACCCTGACGCAGACCTCACAGTGGAACCTTATTAGATCGCTATCCAGTCCTATCATGTACATTGCTATCCCACAATGCCCTGGGCTGGGGACGGCGCCGGGGTGAATCAAAACCAATGCAATTTGTGTGCTGTTCCGCAAGATTAAATCCAGCAGTGGGACCAGGGTGAAGTATAGGCTGAGATATCGAGCAGGACGGTGGGAAGTGTGTGTGATTATGGCAGACATTTTAATGCAGTCAAAGCCAATGTATTTTAATGAATGCCGTATCAAAACAGTGAAGAGCACTCTTAAGGGAAAAAGAGGTTTAATCTAACACAAATTGTCCCTCTGGGAAATCCCTTAGAGGTCTTATGTAGAACTTGACAACAGAGGATTTTCCTTTCAAAGGAGAATTTGACTTTAGAAAACTCGCAATGCTTGTGAAATCTTTGCGTTTTCTTTAAATAAATTGAACGCAATAAAGATTTTCTGATTCTGAACTAGATAACCACTATGATAGTTTTGTCTCATTTGTTTAATTGGATTCTTTTTAGGACTGATGTGAATTTTTTTTATTATTATTATATTTTTGCAGACATACAGAAACTTCTAAATGGTTCACAAACTTTCAAGCACCACTGCAGCAATACTGTATCACTATATACAGATCCTTAAGAGGACATGGTGGTGTACTAGGTAGCGTTACGGTTTCCTGGTTTGGATCTGAGCCTGAGATACTGTCTGTGTGAGGTTCACGTGTTCTTTTGTCCGTATGGGTTTCCTTCGAATTCTATGATTTCCTCCCATTGTCCAAAAACATGCAGGTAGGCAGATTAACTACATCCAATTGCCACTAGGTGTGAACAAGTATGTGAATGTGTGTTGACAAGGTTTCCTGCTATGGAATGCATCCCATCCATGGTGAATTTTCCAATCTTGTACCCAGTATTCCTGGGATGTGCTCTGTATCTGTGATGAACCTGACAAGTGCTAACTGAATGAATAAATAATTGGATAGCTTTCCCATTCTGATTAGGAAATGCTTTACTTTAGTGTTTTGCATATAGCTTGTACAGGTCATAATAATAATAGTAATAATAATAATAATAGTTCTCAATTTGATCTATGAATATGAAGAGTATAGCACTAGACCTTTCTTAGAAATTTCTTTCCCCTAAAATTATAGAACTGCATTAGGTATTGTACTATATATCACTTGTGTTGTAAGCACAGATGCGCATTTTAGTCGTCTGACATGGCGTCTGGCCCTTAATTGTGAAAACTGCATGTTTTTGCGATTGGAAGTTAATCAGGCTGTGAACAGCTGAAATGGAAGAATTGCTAGCTTTTTGCTATAATTTTGCTAAGGTGTTTGACCAAAGACTCGGTGCACTCGCACAGTAACTGGGAGTGCGAGAGAGAGCCAGAGAGAGAGAGATAGATTTACCACTAATGAGTTGTAAATCAATACAAGAGTCCGAGGACACTGAATTAGCTCCCATTCTCATTCAAGTGCTACTGGAAAAAACAGCCTTCTGTTTTTTTGTTTTTTATTCCCTTCCCTCATCCACAATACACATATAATTTTCCCACAACATATTTTTTAAGCCTTTAGAGAGCGGTAGCAGAGCGTATCTGTGTCGTGGTTGCCGTGACAGCCTGTCACCGTGGAGACCGGGCACATTTCGAGTGTGCTGCCTTTGATTAGCTATTCGTGGAAATGCCAATCTCTAATAAAACGGCTATATTACACCATCACAAATCTTTTTTTTTTTTTTTTTTTTTTTTTTGTGAAACTGCTGGATTAGCATGCTAGCGCACAAAAACTCAATATCAGATGTGTATCTGAGGCTTTGGAGCAATAACAATACCTGGCTCAAAGAGAGAACATAAAAAGGTGTTAATGAGTTCAGGTAAATGGCTAACTTATACAGGCTAATGTGATGCGAGTTCTCATGCAGTGGGTGACATGTTTTGCCAACAGCACAGGCAGGAGCCTTGGGTTGTTCTTGCTCCTTGAATAAAAGTGCTTTCACTAACAAAGTGTATTAACATGTTCTCCAAATCAAGACACAAAGAGTTGACATTTAAAGCCAATGCTTTGATCATCGCTTCAGTTCAGGAGTCACTATCCCAAGGAAAGACAGCCTTAAATGAACAACCCCCCCCTCCCCTCTTCCAGGGTTCTTGGGAAGCTTATATTAGGACCACACAATCAAGAAAGTAGGATTGCAGCATAGATGCCATGGCAACTGTACACAGTGGGCAGTGCTATTTAGTGTGGAAAACCTGCACCAATGGTACACTGACCTTTACCTATGACTAATAATCATCTGAAACCATCACACAGGATCCAAAAGCAAGACTGAAGAACGAAGAGATTTGTTTTGAATAAAATAAAAGAAGCCAGGCAAAAAAGGCATGTGTACATGCATGCCCTCACCCCAACACACAATTTTTTTTTTCTTTTTCTGTGGCGTCTTTAGCATCACCTTTGGCACGCTGTGCTTTAGAAGCTCATTTCTCTCCCTTTGCCTTTCTTAAAGGCAGAACCCATGCTAGCTCTGTCACAGGTGAGCTATTGCTGGTTTAAAAAAAGGGGGGGGGGAGAAAAGTAGAATAAGAACTGTAAGAAAGGGACAAAGCTATGCTCATAAGAAAGCAAGGGTCTGTCTCACCAGGAGGCTGAGGTAGCCTATTATTTGCCCACTGAAAAATGGAGAAACTCTCTCAGGCAGCAAAGAAGGAGCACTTAGGGCCAAAATGGGCCCTCGCAATGTACTACAAAGTGTATCTAATCCCCTGCTGAGTCTCTCTCTCTCTCTCTCTCTCTCTCTCTCTCTCTCTTTCGTCTCCTGTTAAGCTGGAGAGAAATAGTGACGCTCTCTATATTAAAGGAATTAATGCCTATATTTCTTATGGGAGCATGTTAGCATTCTCTGTCCTGGTTAATGTTTTATTAATTCATTGAGATGGGCCATTTTGTCACCAGTGCACGATGGTTCTCTGAACACAAATGAGGACAATGACATAACGGAGTGCAGTATTTTTTCCTTCTGTAGTTGCATGTGACAATGGAGCCAAGACACATTTTTCTTTCTTTCAAAGGGAGCACCTGGCCTCTTTGTTACAGAATTACCACACTGTATGTCGATGTTCAGTCATTCACAGTAAGATCAAGCGGTAGATATTCAATTAGATGTTAACATCAATCTCGTTTTCTCTCCTCCTCTCCCGGGGTCATGATGCAAGTCTGATGGAAGTAAACGCTTTTCCAATGTCACATTGCACACACCCTTAAGTCATCCAGACTGCTCTGACTCCGACAATAAAAAGTTTCAAATAATGGGAACTCAAGCAGTGAACTCCATTAGTACTGTCTCAGTATTGATAGCATATCTAGCACGTTGCCTGTACTTTTCCCAGTATTCAACCGTCCAGATTTTGGTGAGCCTGTGCTCACTGTGGCCTCGGATTACTAGCTCAGAAGCTATTTGAGTCTCCTATGGGGGGAAATGTTCTCTTGCCTTCTTGTTTTGGTGCTCTGTAGCGCCTTCCAGACATGAGGAGTTCGAAGAGATCATAGCTAGGGTGTGTGGTATGGTGATTATTTTTTTCTGTCCGTTATCCAACCCTGAAGGCATACAAGTCCTGAAGAGTGGGCAAGAGTGCGTTAATGATCCTCTCACAAGCCCTGACAGTCAGTCGAAGCCCTCTTTTGTCTGATTTGGTGGCAGAACCAAACCAGACAGTTATTGAAGTGCACAGAACAGATTCAATAATGGTTGTGCAGAAAGGTATTCATGAAAACCCCAGGAAAGTTCTGAATTACTCAAACTAGCTTGTCTGATACCTACAATAAGACCATTCGAGTTCTTCCATGCCAACCATTGGCAAACCAAATCTTTACGGATGTCAATTTGTGTACAGGGGTATTGTCATATTGGAACATATTGGTATGCTGGTTTTAGTTCCAGTAATCTTAATGTTACAACATACAAAGACTTTTTAGACCATTGGTCACCAACACTGTTCCTGGAGATCTATCTATCCCTACAGGTTTCATCTCCAAGCAAGATCTAACACCCTAAAACTAAAACTTCTTAAGGCAATGATTGGACGGTCATGTGGGAAAGATTATGGTTGGGCTTAAAGTCTTCAAGGAGGTGGGTCTCCAAGAACGTGGTTGGTGACCACAGTTCTAGACTATTGTGTTCTTCATACATTGTGGCAACAGTTTGAGGAGACCCTCATATAGGTGTGATATTCAGGTGTCCATAAACCTTTGGCCATAAAGTGTAGGCTAAGTTAACTGATTTCTTCTTTTTAGCCCAACCTTGTTATTTCATCAGCAAGAATCTCCACAGGAACTCTGGTTCTGAGGAGCATCAGTGGTGCAAAATGGTGTCAGTTAGACTGGCTTTAGAACAATATGAAAACACGTTGATGCCGAAGTGCAGATTTCTGGAAACGCACGTCTGACATCACACTGTGTTAAATGCATCCGTCTCTATCATAATCAGCACCTTCTAATTAAAGCAATTATTTGGAGGGCTGTAACATTTCGAAATCAGTCGGATTAATAACAGTGCAGCTGATATTAATGAACTCCATCGCAGTCACATGGAGAATGAGGAAATGCACCGTCTTCATTCTCCTGTGGCTGACAGGGCTCTTTTGTAGATTACATTAGGTTATGGTATGATTCACAAATCATATTATTTGCCAAGCGAATTGACATAAACACTGTTGTTTTGTTTTTTTCTTCCGGCGCTTGTGTTCCATCAAACTTTAATTGAAGTGACAACAGCAGGAAGAAATATTCCTTCTACTGGTGTAAAACAAGCACAGTGGAGGTCACATCCGTAATGCATATTCTACCAGTAAGAGCTGTAGTATGATCCTTAACCTTAAAAAAAGCATCCTGGTGTCATTTAAGCATGTGTTAGTCAAGTCAAGCATCTACACAAGTCTTCCTATATAAGATTAATCTACTTGGGCTGTTCCAGTTCAACACAATCATCTATAATAGTAGCTCAATTTATTATAGCCGGATTACAACTTCACCTGTGGGACTGTGTGAGACCAGACACACAGGTGGGGGATAAACAGTTGGCTTGCCTAGTCGAAGAAGTTCTGCACTCAGAAATCACCTTAGGAAGGTTGTAGGCTCAATGTCATTATGAAGGCATTTACTGGCTTATGTGATTGGTTTCGAAACTGACGAGCGACCAAGATTTCATGATTTCAAGATGATAGACGAATCTCAGTTTAAAATGTACTGGACAGATGACGATGTTGGCAGGGATTTGGTAAAGGCAGGCATATTCTATAGATTTTGAACCTCCTTGCATGGCAATGTGGTACAGAGGTACCGCCATGAGATTTTGAGGCACCTTGTGGCACCTTTCATCCACTCACCTTTCAGCACAATAATGCGTAGACAAATATAGACACTTTAGGGCAGCTCGAAATATGTCAGTTTTTCCATGCTGTGCATACCATGGTGGTGCATTGGATGGCACTGTCGAGAGCTTTGGGTTCAAACATCATGGAAAGCTGGGGCCTTTCTTTCCGAGTTTGCTTGTTCTCCCCGTGGGTTTCCTCCAGACACTCCGGTTTCCTCCCACAATCCAAAGACATGCAAACTGGCTACTCTAAATTGCCCATAGATGTGAATGGTTGTTCATATCTGTGTTAGCCCTCTGATTGGCAACCTGCCCAGGGTGTTCCCCGCCTCTGACCCGCAATCAGCTAGAATTGGCTCCAGCTTCCCTCCGACCCTTAACGGCTAAGCGGTATAGATAATGGATGGATGGATGTTGACATTTTATAGCTAACGATGTTTAGGTAGATATAGATAATCTATACACAATCTATATACTATCAAGTTGAGCTGTTTTACTTCCTCGTAACATTAGATACTTAAAACATTAGATTTATGGTTCTTGATGTTTAGTAGCTGGGTCATTGATTATTAACACATCCCTTTGACTTTCACTTTATTAGGATGGTCTAGTCTTGGTGTTTAGATCATCTTCTCAACCCTACTGTTATAACAATCTAAGCAACAACTTCAGTTCATGCGGACACATTTTATAATATGTTATTGAAATCATGTGACATATTAAGCATCAGTTGCTGCTTAGCATTAGACTGTCCGAATAAAGATGTTACTGAAGATGGACCCCCATTTCATGTTCTCTATCCTTAGCCTTCTCTCCTTTCTGCTTTTGGTCCTCCTTATATCCTCTCCTCATGCTCATTTTAGAAGGGTAAAAAATAGGGAAAGGATGAACGTTGACCCAGATCTCGCTCGTTGTTAGTGCGGTTGCAGTTTGCTGAGTCTTCAGGAAGCAGACCAATTAGGTCCCTCAGGAATACACACATGCTCACACACAGTGGCAGGTGAACAGCAAACAAACCCATCCATTTCTGACGCAATGCCGTAAACCGCTCTTGCCCCGTTGCATCATCAAACTGAGCCATCATATACCCAGCCAGAGCCACAACGAGAAACAAGAATATGAACTTGTGTGTTTCTTTTTTCCATTTGTTTTTTTTCTTATTTACTTCAGTATATTGTCCCCAAGACTCGAGACAATGCAAAAACATTTTTATGAGCACTGAGCTCAGGCTCGCTGTCGAGTCCTTATTTTCACACTGCAATCAAAACTATGGCACGATGAAGAGAAAAAAAGCAGCGTTTCATGTTTCTATCCATTCATTACAATACTTTATAGACTACTACTGCAAAAACAAGTCCAAAATGTGAATCCGAAAAAAAGATACCATTAAAATAGCAAATGACTTGTCAGTATGACCTATACGATTTCACCTTTTGATATCGTTTTACTTCATGCTTTTTCATCACTTCATGTGCCACGTGTCTTCGCCTCACCTGCCCGCCGATGCATGCTTTCTGATCAATTCTGTGAGTTCTTGCTCCTGACCTACCACCTATTTGAAATTACAGTCCCTTATTTCAATTTCCTCAGCCTGTATCATTAGCCCACCCGGAGAGGGCATGGCAGCATGCGGGGGCTTTTCTGATTGCATTTGATTGTCTTATGAATTGATTTGTGTGTATGCATGAGTGCGGTTGTAATCTTCCGCTTCATATTGGCCTGCCATCAGAAGCCTGTCAGCTGACAATCAATCCACAATATCAAACAAGAGCTGGGTAAGATGTGGTGCGAGTGTGGATAGGATGCAAAGAGAAGAAAATTGGGTGTGGGGACATGTTTAGGCTAGAGGAATGGAGAAAATAAGTTAATTTAACACGAACAATAGGATGTGAGGGTTTCATCAGTGCAAATATTTGCATAGTTATATGCAGTATGTCTTCTGTATTTCAGGTTTGTACGGAGCCTTGCTGTCGTGATGCTAGTTTAACTTCAGATTAAACCTGATTGTTATTCATAAGTCTCGTTAAGTCTCGAGAGTCTCTACTGACGTCAGTGCCTTTAACAAACCGTAACTAACCTCAGAAATCAAACAGACGCCTTTTTAGAACATCTTTTTAGGATGTCTTTTTAGTTTTATGAAAGTGTCCTCCATTCCACATTCTCTTGTGTAATTCTCTTGTGTGATCAGGGTTAAATGTTGTCAATCGTACTGCTGCAAGCTTTTTACAAGGACCTGCCTATCTTTTACAACGATAAGAATACCAGGCGAAATACTGAAAGTGAAATCAAATTCAATACTTTGAAAGGGAACTAACTGCAGGTAGGAAGTAAAAATTTGAGAGTAAAGGAGACAACACACACCATAGGAATGGATTGAGAAATTTCATTTGGATTTGGATCAGGACAAATTTGCAAGATTTAAAAAAAAAAATCCCAATTAAAATGCTGCGAGTCGTACTTTGACCATTTCACTTGGAACTGTTGCTGAAATCACAGCTCAATTACATACAAAAGTAATGGCCTGTTGCTTTGTTGCTTGTAAGTGTGAACACAAGGTGAGTGCAATCCTTCTACTCTGATTTCTACTCTAACAGTAAATGATATCCATCCATCCATCTATTATCTACACCGCTTATCCGTTAAGGGTCGCAGGGAAGCTGAAGCCACTCCCAGCTGACTTCAGGGCAAGAGGCAGGGTTCACCCTGGGTAGGTCGGCAATCTATTGCAGGGCTAACACAAACCCCTTTTACACAGAGCGGCTCCGAAACCAGAGGCATGACGTGTGAGCGCCGGTATCAAAATTGTGAAATAAGACGAACACCCTGTCAGTAACGGCGGGTGACTGGCAGGGAGTGATGCGCTTTTGTTGCCATGCGCATTTATAGCCTACCAAAAGTTGAGCTGTGCATCATGTATGTGCAATTAGTAATATGAGGAGAAATTGAAGAGAAGTGGGAAGAGAGTCGAGGCAAAAAGGCGCATGGACCTTAGATGCCATATACGGAGACGTTTGAATTAGTGCTGGTCTCGGAAAAAAGAATTTCGATGTCCGAAAAGTCACTCCCCGCAATACTGGATGTCCCTTTTACACGGACGTTGATCCTGGCTCTGTTACTACCAGTCGTTCTGGCTCAAAGGCGTAAGGAAATGACCACCATTCCATATTCAGACATTTTTTCACAGAACGGCAAGATGGAATAAAGACGCAACATTCCTGTCTTGAACAGGTTGTGGACAAGGGGTAACAAACAACCATTCACACCTATGGGCAATTTAGAGTAGACACTGGACCTAACCTGCATGTCTTTGGGCAGAAACCAGAGCGGCCAGAGAAAACCCACGCACTCACGGAGAGAACATGCAAACTTGCACACAGAAAAGCTTGAGCTGGTTGCCAGGTTCGAGCTCCGAACCATTTTGCTCTGGGACACTGCTAACTAGTGCATCACGGTGCCACCAGTGAAGGATATCAGAATGTGTAATAATGCCTTCAATAGGTTTAGGCCCATGTAATGAGAATAGCATTCCTGTAATGTTTGGAAAACATGATGCAATGGTTTGCTTCAGTTTTCTTATTCCATCACTCACACGGCTCCAGTTGGACAAAACTAAATGTTGCAATATTGAAGGAATGTTTATAAACGTAACATCCACAAACCTGAACAGATCATACGTCGGAGAAACCAGACGCTCATAACCGTAACGTAAAAAAAAGTAATCTTCTGATGACATTTGTTGCCTGGGAAGTCTATTTAAAAATATTATGGAAACTTCAAATTAAATTTGTAAATCCTTGCAATACTGTATGTTGTCATTCTCTTTTAAAAGCTATACAGAGAAGGGTAGTCGTGAAATTGTTGTATATTGTATAGCATAGCATGAGATATTCTAACTATTCCAGCCCAATACCACAGACCAGTATGTTAGCATTTTAGAGGTAATAAATGCTCATCCAGCCAGCTTTATATTTCCACTGTTTTCTGTGGAACGAGACCTGTTGTGGAGCCGCTATACAAATATCGTTCTTCACGTGCTTCCCACATCCACCCTCCCTCACATTCCTCTCAAATCGTTCTATCTCTGTTCAAGTTCAAATATGTCCTACACTGTTCTCCTTCAGTATAGCCTTTGGGTTGTTTTGTACTTATATACACACACACATGGACACACCATAGTTTTCCACACCTCTATCAACTTCTTTTAATTTGATGGTAGTTCTGGGTTCAAACGGTTACAGACTATATTGATAGGGTGCTTGCTGCCATGTAGCTCTTGGCTTGAGTAGCTAAAATGATAAAATAGATGAAATAGAGCTTTCTCTTTCACTTCTGCCACAATGTTCTTGTTAATGCACTTAAGCCATTGAAAATCAAACAGTCAATCTAATTATGCCAGAAGAGATAGATTTAAAAAAAAAAACTTTCAGCTTTAGAACCCACATATATACAAACACACATATGAAGGTACCATATTCAGATAAAGGTCACCAGCCTCCGCAGAAACTATTCGCACACCAAACCCTCCTTTTCTATTCCATTTATTTATTTATTTTTGTAAAGCTCTCGTTATGTATCAAATTTTAGTCAGCAAATATTCTTCCCCAACATCTGACCTTATCGGAGGCCTCCGAGGCATTTTGATAGAAGGAAATTTCAGGCGTGCTGTAATACACTTAAGTCAACCTCGCTTAAATGTCAATGCCACTGGTTGTCAGGGCCTCGCTCTTGGCATATACACTTGTCGAACCTATTGAGAATATGTAAAGCAACATTGATAGTGATTGTTTTCAGGAAAAAAAAATGGCTTCTTGATAAATGTCAATTATTCTAGAGAACTATTGCTGCTGACGTTTTTTGTTATATGAAATCTACAACGTTAACGCTGGCTGATTCCAATGCAAAGATGACGGGAAAGTTTAAATCGACAAAGTTTCCGACAAAATCAGCACGAGGCACTGCTGAACGTAATCAAAGCTCCTATTTTGTGGAAACCAATGCATGTTTCTCAAGCAACTCAGCAATAAGCTTAAAGTGAAATAACCAGTGTTATGACTAGATGGGTTTTAGATTTACGTTTATCCATCTGACAAGCACTTTTATCCAAAATGATTTACAAGTGAGGCAGAATCTAATCTAAGTGCTGAACTGTTCGAGGAGCTGAGTGTTTCCCTCAAGTGACCCGAAACAAGTAGCAGGTATTGCTCCAAATGCTCATACATACAACTTCTGCTCTTCAACTAAGCAAAATGTTTGGAGAAAGTGCTAAAACTTTATAATTTTAAGAAGGCTATTGTACAACAAAATACTAAATACGGGGGTTAAATTGGGGAAGGGTTGGGACAAGAGGGAAATAGCCTGAAGCTGCACCGTATGGCTCGACATAATGGTAATTAAAATGATGTCATACAATTTCAAACTGCAGCCGTCCATTATCTATACCACTTATCCGTTAAGAGTTGCAGGGAAGCTGGACATGGGGCAAGAGGCGGGCTACACCCTGGGCAAGTCTCCAATCTATCTCAGGGCTAACACAGAGAAAGAACAGCTATTCACACACGCATTCACACCTACTAGCAATTTAGAGTAAACAGTCGACCTATATACAGGGCTGTGGGAGAAGACCAGAGCACCTGGAGGAAACCCAAGCAAGCATGGGGCAGAACATGCAAACTTCACACAGAAAGGCCCCATAACTCCTAATATGGTGCTGAAATCACCAGATATCATCTGATACGTGCATATGCTAAGACCTAGCAACAAAATCACGAGTTAGTCAGCATTTCCCTTCAGTCGAACTAAGAGGCCCAAACCTGGACAAAGCTTCTGTGCACAAAGCCAGCTCCATGGTTATCCAAGGTTGGTGTGGAAGAATTTGCATATCCCTGCCCTCAACACCTTTGAGATCTTTGAACTGGAACACCGATAGCACCCCGTGCCTTCTTGCCCGACTTAAGAGCCTGATCTCACAAATGTTCTTGTAGCTGAAGGGGAAAATGCTCATAGCCACAAAATCCAGTCTAAAGCCTTTCCAGAAGACCGGAGGTCATCATAACAGGGAAAGGTAGGACTAAGTCAGGAAAGGGATGTTCACATAGCACATGTAGTTGTCATGGCTATTTGTCCACAATCTTTTAGCCATATAGTGTAAAATGGAAACCTGATGAAATCAGATATGAATATGTATGTCAGTGTTTTGGAGTTTGCAATTGCAGGGCTTTTCAACAGCAAGAGGAGTGATTCACGGCAGTCACGGATACAAACCTATTCACCTTAGTGACTCATATAAAATACCGAAATATCATTTATTAACAAAACATGTCTAATTCTCATCAGCCCTGGCACTTCTCGAGAGTGAGATAGAATTTTGAATTTTAATCACATTTCAGTGACATCAGCATTAAGAACCTCATACAATAACAGTAAATTGCTGTTCTGATATTGTTTCTACGAAAGACGTAGTGCTTCAGTAGACATCCTCTACACGTGCTAGGACACACGGACGGACTTGTTGTACACTCCATTAAAGAAGATCTACTTTTTTCCATTATTTCAGATCACACTCAGTTCCACTGTGAATTTGTACCCAGTCCAGATGTTCTTGTAGTCCTACAGAACCCAACAAGGGTGGCATTTTTACTAGCAGGGTATTAACGAATTAGTCACATGCTGTTGTGCATGCTGTTGCACTGCTATTGTTTTTATCTGAAGAAAATGCCAGGGCATGCTAGACAACTCTAATTTACGTATTTTAAAGTGAACCATTATTGAAGACTCATGTGCTTAATTACCTAATTACTTTATTTACTTTACAAATGAAGATATGGAAAGTTCTGTGGGATTCTTTTCTTATTTATCCACTCCTCCACCTCAATTACGCCCCATTACTCTGCTCTGTTCTATATCTACCATTTTTTTTCTGTCTATCATCCTACCCTATCCGTGTCTCCCTCCCTCCCCACCGTTATCGTTGGAGCCCAACAGGCTACGAGTTAAAGAATTAGACGGAATTTTGGCAGAGTTTCACTCTAAACATACCGGGCATGTGCTGATGTAATTGATTCTGCACAAACAGCATCGGGGGGGAAAAGAGAGAGAGAGAGAGAGAGAGAGAGAGAGAGAGAGAGAGAGAGAGAGAGAGAGAGAGAGAACAAGGCACTGGCAGAAAAGGTGGACAGGAGGTTAGTGCCCAGATGGTAGCCTATCCTTTCTGTCATGGTTTCCCGCTTTTATTCTGGAAGATCCTTTTTGTCATGACAGACTGTGGGCAGAATGGTTCACTGAGGTGTTGTGAAAGTGCATTTTGCTCTGTGCTCGTACTGGTAAAAACTGACCTTGAAACCCAGCGCTTCGGCGGAATCATCCAGATGTTTGGTGTCAGAAGTTTGTGCTTGTATAACAGCTGTAGCCACTGCTTGTGTTTGAGGACACATCAAAGCATCCTTATTTATGGAGAGTGGAATAGATAGTGGGTGCTGTCAAGGGAAAGAATATAAATTTTTGATGAGACTTAAAGAAAAGAAAAATAATTCAAATCTGAGCATCTATAAATCTTTCCATAAGTTTTTTTTTTTTTTTTTTTTTTGCAATACCAAATATAGACACGTTGTTTTTAATAAACACACTTTCTTAGCTAAAGAAAGTTAGGTCGTAATGTAGTAGAATATTTCCATGTGCGTTTTTCTTCCTCGTTTTTATGCAATCCATTATTTATAATAATTCACAGGTACAAGCGGCACATGTTAGGGCCAAGCGGTGTCTGAATTCTGCAAATATCTAAACATTAAGATGGATGTCTTATCTTTGATTTATCATGGGGTATTAAGAAATGTTTCATCATTAAAGTAAATAATATAGCTTGAGGCCTTACTTATTAGCATTTATGTCAGGGGAAGTTAAAAATGGAGATTTGTGTGTCCTCATGGGCTCTGTAATGAAACGCATGGTTAGTTCTCCATGTTGACAGGCATTTTTTCTCATCTAGTTTCACATAGATCAAATCATGGAGACCAGAAGACTTGTATTTCACATATCACACAAGTGAAATATGACAGTCTGGAAGAGTGGACCTTTGTTGACCTTTAGTTCTTTAGTCTGGCATGCTTGTCTTTTGGCAGCAGTCACTTCCTTACCTCAAACCACTAAGCTGCTCAGCTGCTAATGCACAATGTCCTGCTTCCCAGAGCCATGTTAAATATTCTCAATGTTTCAGAATAATTAATTATGTTAGGTGCTTATAACAGCCTAAAACCGCTGTAATGCTTAATGTAATAAACATCTTAAGAAAGGATCGCGCTTCCATTACTAGTCTATGCAGTTTCCAGATGTAGTGGAGGTCGGCATCCAATTCTCATACGCTTTGCTCAAAAATATTAATTGATGGCAACATAGGTCATTTATATTCCTAAAATGTCTTAAAGCAAATCTAAAGTTAAGGTTATTGTTATGGGGGAAACACCCACAATATTAGGAACACCTGTAAAACTGCAGTTATCCAATCAGCCAATCATATCGCAGCTGCACAATGCAACAAAATCATGTAGATACAGGTCAAGCACTTTAGTTAATGTTCACATCAAACATCAGATGAAGAAAAAGTCTAGAATGGTGCAATAAACAAAAAACCTTGAGTGAGAGACAGTCCTGTGGGTGGAAACGCCTTGGTGATGTGAGAGAGCAGAGGAAAAGGGCCAGATTGGTTCGAGCTGCCAGGAAAATGTATAATTATTTAAAAATTAACAAACGAACAAATAAATAACCAAACCTTTTGTCTAGTTTTTGGTTCTTGTTGACTGCCCAAAATTTACTGTGTATAATGCATTATACTATATTTAATGTATTCGTGTAAGTACCTGTTACGTAGTGACCATCCACTCGGGAATGTCAATAGAGTTCACATTGCCCTTACCTGCTTAAGTGGAATTCAAATTATTTATATTTTTAAAAAGCAATTTGTGAAATAAATCTAAAATCTTATGGTTTTAATGAATAAGTAAATAAATGTCATGGGATGGGATTGCTCTGTATCATCCAGGAGCAACACATTTCACTTTTTAAAATGGTCTGAGCATTTTAATTGGCTGGCGGCGCCTTTTGGTTTAACCGCTATTGAATCACAAATCGTATCACATGTCATCATGTACACCTAAACCCATTAGCTGGCGTGCTAATATGCAACAATGTTGTTTCCTGATGAAACGACGGTGGATAAGCCTTTGAGAGGAATTTTCTAGTGAACTTTTTCAATTTTATTAGAGAGACCGAGACAACAAAGGAATGATTTGCTTTCATGAGCGAATTTAACGGTCACATTGGCCTTTTGAAAACACTGGAGAAGAAAAATAATGATTGAAGCCTGCAATGGACTTGGTTTCTTTGTAGGAGACGTTCAGGGTGGAGATTTTTGGCAATGGATTGCTTGTAAAAGTCCATAGGGAGCAGATGAGCCAAACAATTAGAAGTTCTGACTGCAGAACTGATTTGGTCAGTATAGACATCAAGAGTTCCCAATTTCCGTTTTTGTAGCAAGCGCTTTAGGTGAAATGAAACTGATATAAAAAAAAAAGATCGGAGATCCGTCATGTCATAAGAAAGATTGTCAGTCCATTAAGAACAATAAGAACGTTTTCAGTGATGTCATTGCTAGGTTTAAAAAAAAAAAAAGTCCTACTTTAAGATTTTTTTTGCATTTAAGGAAATAATGATTTTTACTAAAGAATACAGGAATGCACTAGAATGGTTAATTCTGCCCTTGGTCTACATCTGTGCCCTGGTGATGGCTTTTGGGGGGGTGTGGAGGATGATTGTGTGTTCTCTTGCACCTGGGACCATGAAGGGGTTGCACCAGCCTAGCCCAGATAATAGTAACAGTCGCTATGCAATTTAATGTTTACCAATAGAAAATGTAGGCCTTTCCATTATACTACTACACACGTTCTGAATTTAGTCTATCCAAGTTGATTAATTCTTCTCACTTAATCATTGCATTAGAACCTTACAGTGGTCAATTCTCAATATGACAATCACATCCTGAACCTGGAGAACCCACAGTGAACAAAGAAGAGGTAAACATTGCATCATGGCTCAGAGGAAACAGCAAAAACGTGTCTTGGTAACTGAGTGGTCCAAAGGAAATTGGCGCGGAGGCGTGTTTGTAAAAACACAATTCACAAACTATACCGGGGAGTTGTAGCTCCAGAGGGCCAGGGAGTTCAGATTGCACAGACAAATAAATAAATTAATTAATTAATAAAGGCACAGTGGTGACGTGGTTAGCACTGTCGCCTCACAGCAAGAAGGTCCTGGGTTCGATCCCCAGGTCACCCAGGGTGCCTTTCTGTGCGGA
>JAQMYM010000035.1:3951332-3975950 GCA_030014255.1 Parauchenoglanis ngamensis
AAAAAAAAAAAAAAAATATATATATATATATATATATGTGTGTGTGTGTGTGTGTGTGTGTGTGTGTGTGTGTTTGTGTGTGTGCATGCTTAGTAACCTATTTTACATTAGAACATTTGCTGTTTTTCTTTTTTTTTTGGGTAATTGCTATCACTGCAATTATAGCTGTATAACCTAATCATCTTTTTTTCAAGAACTTAAATTAAAGACCTTAAACTTTAATACTGTCTACTTTCTTATTTACCTAAACTGTTAGATCTACCAAAAAGAACAGACAGTACTCACAGATAGCATTGTTGCCACACAGCTCCAGGTCCCCAGTGCAATCCTGATCTCAGGTAAAGAAACTCGCATGTTCCACATGTTCTCTCTGTATCTGCTAAGGAGTTTCCGGTGGGTTCTCTGGTTTCCTCCCGCTATCCAAAAACATTCCAATCAAAATTGCCTTCAGGTGTGAGTGATTTTGCCCTGTGTTGGACTATTGTCCCGTCCGGGGTGAATTTTCCTGAATTACGCACAACGTTAACACAGTGGGCCTTGGAGCCATAATGGCACTGACCAGGATGAAGCAGTTACTGAAGAATGAATGATGAGTCCTGGCATTACTACTTCTTTAGAGCTGTATACAGACAAATCCTCTTTTTCGCTCGCATTTCATTTTCTTTCCAGGTAAAAGGAGGAATAGCAGGTAGGGGTCTTAGTTCCCATTTGCATCAGGGTTAGAAAATCAAAGATGGAGAATATCTTCATTACAAGGTATATATCATTTTTACAGACTTATGTGTCATGTATCTATGAAAATGCTGGAAATCTGATGATTTGGTCTGGAGTTGGCGCTGCACGGGTGGCTATTACGTACAGGCGGGATTCGTTTTAATTTAGAAAGTCATTATGGTTTGTCAATGTCTTAATTAATACATAGATCAGATTTACAATTGCATAAAATAGTAGCTATTTGAGGGTGAAGCTAGAAGCCGGAGATGTTTCCTGATCTAGCTGGCCTCGTGCCACCATGAATCGCGTTAACTTTCATGAGAATGGAAATGTGTCATCAGTGTTAACAAAACCAGTAGAGAGCCTTCCCTTTATTATGACAAGTAATTGAATAATTACTTTTTTCGTTCTTACTTTCAGCCAATTGACCCCCATTAACATTGACTCTAGAGACAAAGCGAGTGGCGTCTATCTTCTTGACAATGGGCCGTGTTAATCCCACGGCGACACCGATGTCGAGCATGCGGACGCTCGCGCACACCTTCGGCGGATGATTGAAATCGGCAGCCTTTTAGTGCTTGACATTTGCACAAAATTCACCAGACAAACCCATTTTAATATTCAGACAACCACATGAACACACATTTCCAAAACAAAGCTGCTAAACCTGTGTGGGTGGTGCATAGCGTGTTCAAATGCCTAATGCTCGTTCCCTTAGTCTCATACTTTATCTCTCCTGTTCTCAAGTGCACACAACCAGACAGAAACACATACGCCCACACAGACCTTGGTTTTCATGCTTAAGGGAGAGGGTTAAGCGCCATCTCAATTAGTTTTGGAGAGGCTGAGAGAATGGAAATGAGGAGAGGCAGTGCTTATGCGAGAGATATCTTTATTCATTCAGGGCCTGCTGGTGATTGGCATGGCCTCCAGACGTGCTTTCCCTCTGCTCAGGAAGTCAGCCAGATGTTATTGATATTCACAAATGTCTGCGATTTGCATTTGAACGCTTGCTGTCACCCCCCACATATCATACACAACCTACCTGTGGCACGCAGTTCAAACAGCAGGCGGATGGAGGCCGAATGTCATCTCTCAGGAGGTGAACGTTGGGGAGGAAGTTGGTTTTGTTTTGTCTGCTTGTCTATGCCCTTATTCCAGGGTGGAATTTATAATGTCTGTTGTCTGTGTGGGACAGGTTTTTCTTTTTTTTAATATATTATTTAAATATTCATTCCTTTTGTCACCATTCATAATTATTATTTTATTCATCCTCCGTGTAAGTAGATTAATATATCCGGACGTCACAAAGAATTCATAGAGGTGAGCCGTGTTGGGCTGAATGCCAATTAGCACCATAAGTCAGTTATTTCATGTGTGTAAGGGAAAGATTTGGAAAATAAAAACTCAGACTTTCAAAAAATTACCACACCTCTGTGAATAGGTCTCGACAACAGTTGTACGTTATAATCTACACAAAGGATTCATAACCGTGTTGCATTCAGTGAACAAAGACACATTGGCTGGTGTAAGGAGTGTGTTATGCATTGAACAGTACAATGAAATAATAAAAAGTACAGGGTAAGTAGTATACAGTGTTGGTGTACAGTAAATCGCTCCATTCCACAACTGTAGCGATCCATATCGTCTCAAGGGCCACTCAACTAAGTAA
Organism: Parauchenoglanis ngamensis; assembly: GCA_030014255.1. NCBI lineage: Eukaryota > Metazoa > Chordata > Actinopteri > Siluriformes > Auchenoglanididae > Parauchenoglanis > Parauchenoglanis ngamensis. The sequence goes on from JAQMYM010000035.1 coordinate 3,953,719, forward strand.
AGAGAAACGACAGGACGTCATTATGACATGAAGTGACTTTTAAGTAGTGAAAATAATGAAAAGCCATTGGATCTGGAGGTGTGTCCAATCTTTTGACTGGTACAAAACCATTCGGTATTCATTGGAATGTTGTTCATATGCGATAGAAGTCATAGTGAAGAGCTAGTTAGTGAGTGGGAACTGACAGGATAAGAGTTCGAGGGAAAATTGAACTGGTTAACTGGTTTGCATGATATTCTCAGTGGAGTCACTTTGTGTCTCTTTTTTTCCTCTGTATGATAAACAGTTCTGATTTAATTCGGTTAAACTGAATCCTCAGAACTTGTAGTTCTCAGCTACACATGTTTAGCCTGACAGTGAAGTCACTTAAGTGTCGTTTTTAGCTTTGTTGAGGCATGAACATAGCAGTTACGAGTGGTTAAATCTCCACTACTGAATACTCCTGTTTCTAATATGGATGCGACTCTCACACGTTTTAATTTTGTCTTAAATCTAAAATGAAAATTTGTCAGTAACGTACTACTTGTCACAAATCAAAACTCTGTATTTCAAAATGTTTGCCAAGATGTTCAGATTTTCTAGAAGTTTCTGACACCTATACATGGTGTTTTGAAACATCTGACTGTTGGTAGATAAGTTATTAAACCTGAAGAAGTACATGATGTCTTTAAAGGCCCCTGGGTTTTTATTTACACTTCTTCATCTACGCCTCTTTTGCCGTAGCAGATGCTCTTTTGTACGACTTGTACATTATCTGTTTTTTTTTGACATCCACTGAAAGACATCCTTATGGCATAGGCGCTTTCCCTGGCAGCCCGTGGGAACATCCTCGTGGGAGGAGAGCCACTTAAATGTATGATTTTTAATCCCTGGAAAGTTTGAAAGTCCGTCAAGTTCTTGTATTTTTTTCAAAATGATTCGGTAAGCAAAAATACTGTTTCTCAACTTGGGCTCCAAGCATATAGTAAGTGCCTCTAATATCTATGTAATTATACATTAATATACAGGCCACCATAACAACACAGCATGTTACAAATGGCTTACAAAAGCAAATCATATGTAAATATTCATTCATATATGCACCAGTTTTGCCTCTATTTTTAATTTCTGCACCGTGAATTTTTTTCTTCTTCTTCTTCTCCTTCATCTAGCAATATGATTATACGAAAAGGGGAGTGGTTTACAGATGTGCTGTATTCACAAACGTAATCAAGAATAATCTGCTTAAAAAATAAGCAGCAGTAAAAGCTACTTTGCAATTGTATCTCGTCAAGCTACAAACTACTTATGAGGTAGTACTAGTAAAGCAAAGCAGATAACTACATTTATAGCTATTGTTTTTTATTATTTATTTTAATTTAAGCTGCTTTTTTTTTTTAACTGTGGAAAAACGGCGATTTAAATTTGCACAGCCAATTTATTGCACCTAAATAAATAGTACATAGTATGCCATTTTTTTAAAGCAGTTTTAGTTAGTTAACTTTTTATTCTGTAAATGTAATAGAAAAAGAAACCAAACAAAGTTAACATTGCCATTTCTTTCCACTGCTAGAAAAAGGTCTTGCCGAGTAAAGGGATGAAGTTTTATGTTGAACTCGTGTTTCCTCCAAATTGGTAAATAAACTGCTATTAATGCTAACATTGGCTGTTTAGCGATAGTTTATGAAGTGAGCTACTTGTATAACATTCCCTGACAGTGTTAGGAGGGACTGTGCATATCCTTGTTGCTTGTTGCTAACTTTCTGGAGCCGTTCTGCCCTGGAGTGTGCAGTATGAATGAGACAGGTGGCCAAGCCTTACATATAGCACCTTTAAACATTTGAATTTTGAGAGTATTTTCATTTCTGGTTTGCGTAGGTTCCAAACAATTGTGTGTCTGTTTCTGTATGTCTTTCCTGCTAATAAACATCGATTCAATAGTTCAATAGTTCTCTTTTCATCAACAGAATAATGCATCCTTTGAAGCCGCAGCACAATGTTGTTATTCCCAAAGCAGGCTTGTGAAAGAGGCGTGCACACTAATGTGCTTCTACACTAATTAGAAGTAGTAAACAGCATTCATGGGTATGAAATAGTTTTCAGATTTGTTTGAACGTTAGCTGTAATATTCAGTTAGAATCCCATGTAAAATGTAATCATCTGCATGTATCAAGATTTAATTCCATATGAATTACAAAAATGACAAATACCACATAAGCTTTTTGTCATTTTTGGATGTCATTTTCCTTTTTTAGTTTTACCTTAGGTTTCAATATGCAATAATGTAAGGTTTTTTTTTGTAACTAATTTGAAATTAAAGGTCCACTATGTTGGAGTAAATCGACGGAACGCCCTCCTCTTACCCCTCCGCTTCCAAGCGGGTATTAGAACGTACGGTGGCTTGCTTTTACCGTGTTAAATAAACTTTGGTTTCTCAAACTTGTTACCAGCAAACACTGATTCCTCTTCTTTCTTCTTCCTCATCTTCCTTTCTTATTCTTTGTCGTCCTTCCGGAGTCACGCTGCCACTTGTAAAAGCACAAAATGTGTAAGGCGCTCTCTAGAGGTTTGTCCGTTCTGGGCTACTGTAGCGGCGCAACATGACTATGACATATGACTCCTTATTAGAGCTTTTAAGCAACTAAAAAAGTACTGTACGCACAGAAATAATGATTTTAACTAGCAACCGTTTGCTATAAATCATACTTCATTTCCAACTTTACAGCAAACCCACCGGTACCCTCACACTTTGTTGGGCATTGGTTTAGATGGTAAAGGACGGTGAGTTGTGTTAGTGATATGCCATATCAGTATTTAGGATAATAGGCATGACAGGAGTCCATCTAGTTCATAATGCAGGAAATAGGAAATAATCTTGAGCCTTGGCCAATCAGGGGCAATCATGCAAATTGAAGATGAACTGATTGGAGACAGGAGCTGCATTCTGGAGTCAAGAGCACGCGCTCTGTGTGAGTGAGACAACCTCAGCTGATCAAAAGATTCTTGATTAAGATGCAACACTCCAAAGGCAAATTCTAATAATCTTGCTGTCCAGGTGCTCTGTCTATTAGAGTTATCAGAGTGAGAATGATCATCTTGAAACAGATTTTCATGTCCTGCTGATCATAATGATTATCTGGCGAGGGGAATTCGTTCTTTGAGATATTGCGTTTAGGACTAGAGCTTGCCTTTCATGGAGACTGAGAACTGGCTATAAATGCCCTTGATATTATGAGGCAATCTTTGAATATAATGCCAAAGAAATGGTACGTTATATGATTTGGGTGTTGTTGGGATCATGCCGAGATCCGCAGTCTGTTGAGAGAGCACCTTGTAGGTAACTTAGAAATAAAATATACAGTTTGGATTGAAAGCTGTTCTCCCTCGTAAATGTTTCTGCATTTTGAAGCATTAAAACCTGGAATTGAACTAAAATTGGTGATTTTAGTATTGTTTTAAAGCATTCATTGGTATTCCTTAAGGTGGGGATTGTGGGCATGGCTTACGGAGATAGACTATATGACCAACGGTTTGTGGACACCTAACCATTCACCCCCATATGTGCTTCATCCCAAAGGTGTTCAGTTTGGTCGAGGTCAGGGCTCTGTGAAGAACACTCGAGTTCCTCCACTCCGACTTCATGTCTTCATGGAGCTGCTTTGTGCACAGGGGCATTGTCATGCTGGAACAGGTTTGGGCCTCTTAGTTCCAGTAAAACAAATTACTACAGCAAACAAAGACATCCTATACAATTGTCTGCTCCCAACTTTGTGGCAACAGTTTGTGGAAGAACCACATAATGGTGTGATGGTCAGATACCTTTGACCATATCGTGTACATATGTTTGAAAGCGGTATGTTAAATTAAACACATATTTTTTATTGAAATGGAGACACCTTGAGTGAAAATAATCTTCCTATTATAATAAAACTTTACTACTTTAGTAGAAGGGCATATGTGCTAATTGGTTTGGTCATTTGCTTATTAGTGTGCGTGCTGTACAAATGAGTTGTTTTAAACCTGAAGTGCTGCAACACGTACACACATACACATGAAGTGACGTTAAAGCAGCGTGTCAGACATATGGGCTTGATTAGAATAAGGCAAGGACTCATCGAGCCATTACACAAACCAAAACGGGTGACTTAACACCCTCTTCACTGTTGCCAGCCCAAAGGTTCAACCCAAAACAAGTCCAAAACCTTTCATCCTCTTTGGATGAATGGGATCCTGTCACCCAAAATCGACGCTGCATGCACAAATCTCACTTAAGTTCATACTTTCCGACCAAGGCTCTCCGTTTGCTGTAACCAAACCCACTAATCATTGGCCTCAATGGGGATAAAGACTCCAGAACCAAATGCAGATGTGAGCAGTTTAAGTGTCGTGGCAAGACGAGCGAAACTGTGATTCAGTTGGTATCACTCAGCTTGGTAATCATGTCGTTTTTGAAGAAAATGAAGTCAATAACAGCAGTGGGGGGAAAAAAGGACAATTGCTTTACGATTCCCACGGTGACATCTGGATCAGTGCAGATTCGCTGCGGAAGAAAGTGGGGTAAATCCTGTTAGACAAATCACACAGGGAGGAAAACAATGCTTGACATTAGTAATTACAACATTGCTGCTAGGCATGTTATTTGATTCCTTAAAGAGAATTATGGTGGCCTGTGAATGCAAACCAATAATGGAAGAAAACATAACGGCAAAAGCAAAAACAGCACAACGCATGTGAAAACACGATAGCAACATCAGAAAAACATTAACGCTGACTAAACCCGCTAAACATCACATGCTCATTGCTGATTGGCTGCAGCATGTGAATTGGCTGTTGTGCGTTCTGATTTACTGTTGTGTTTTTGCTTTAGTAATGTGTTTTCCACCCACGGGCACCCTAGAAAATGGCTTGTAACCTCAACATGAGAGGTGTAAACCCTGTTCAGTGATGCAGCAATACCAGGTTATATTGTGCCCTGAGGTACTTAGGCTGAGCTCATGGAGAAATAACCATAGATTACTGTTTGGAACCTGTAGAGAACATTTATCAAAAGACTTTCATTTTATTTATGAGTCTATAATGCATTGTTTGACAGCAGAAAATTTTTACGTAAAGACTTTCCGAAGGGAAATAATTTTTCTGTAAAATCTTGAAACTTCTATGTGTAGTATAAATTTTCAGCCCTTCTCCTGGTTGTTGATCGTCTCCCAGCCAACACTGTATTTTCTTCTCGTTCACCAGCTACCCAAATATTTACAAAGTATGCTGCAGTTAACTGTAATGCCCTCGCTTACAGTGGGGTTAAGCATGTTCTACTTGGCAGCTGATGTGTGCCAAAGCCTCCCTTTGACTTTTACATCCCTGGCTTTGATTGGCAGCCATTACAAGGGTCACGTGATCCTGTGTTTTGTTCGGATTTGCGGTTGGCCGCTTAAGTGCTGCGAAGTGTTTACAGTGCGGCTAACTGAATTAATGTCACGTGTGTGTGCACGCAGCAGCATGTGCCAATGTTAACACAAATCCTGATTAATCCCCATCACCCAAACACAGTCGCTCCTATGGAGCCACGTGTCAAAATGTTCCGCACCCAATTCTCGCCTTCACCGTTTGGCCCCGGATCTTCATCGGCTAACGTAAACAAGTAGCAGCTATTTTGATAAGTAATTCTTTTTTTCCTGTTCAGGGTTAAAAAATATAGAAATCGAGGTTACGGTTAAAGATGTTGATGTGAAGTAAATTGTTCTGGTGTGCTATTTGTGGGTTTTTTTCTATACTCCTTACATCATGTTGTGGTTTTTGTGTTATGTAAAAAGACTGGGGACAGGGAGGAGCTGCAAAAAGTTCTCCAAATACTGACCTGCTGGAATTCAGCTTCTCAAAGCCATGGAATGCCTCCCTCCACGTCCTCTTCCTTACTCCTGTTTTCCCTGTTCTGCATGGCTTAAATTAATATAGAGCCCATCTGAGTTTCCAGTGGATGTTTAAACAGAACCCCACCAAGGCCCACTCCGGAACATATGCAGAATATATTCTACTGTATAACATGGAGGAAGAAAACCATTTAATCGAGAGGTTAAAGGCTGGTCCATGGACTAGTCCAATCTAATCAGCATTTGAATGGATTCGAGACCTGTAGGAGTCTCATGGAGACATGGAATGTTCTTCAAAATTGGTTATGAGTTTTACTTCAGTTTAAAAAAATGAATCCAGAACCAAGACCAATAGATCTATCACTTTGTCCTAGCTGCCTGTGGTCTGTTGCTTTTGCCCCGACTGGGCAGAATAACTGTACTGGAGCAAATAATTGGAGTACTATGCAATGTGCCAAAGTAAGTACCTCCCTGTGGACAAAATTATATGATGTCTCATACCCCATGCAGGGAACTTTAAGAACCATGAATCCTCTCGGAGTGACCTCATACAAATAGCGAAGCAATTGCCGTTCTCAGCTCTCAGTTCCTCTCAGATTCAAAAACATCGGCTGAGAGGAACAAAGTGAAGCCTTGTAATACAAGGTGGAGACGTGAGAAGGCTGGGGTTCCTCATTTATCCAGAAGTTCAGTCTCCAGCTCCTGAGCGGTGAAACGGAAACGCGTTCTGCCTATGGCCAGGAGATCAAATCCTGCTGATGCCACAGCCATCCGTACCCGGGAGCCAAAGGATTAAAATCGACCACGTTCTCTGGTTGGTGGAGATAGCGTACCGTTAATCCAGTAACCAGTTATGACCATTTACGAGCTCTTGTATGTGGAAGAGGGCAGGTAGCACCTTCCTCTGTATTACTCTGATAGATGCAGTTGGCTGGATTGACCTGTCTTGGAGGAAGCATATGTTGGTAGCTTAGTTATGGCTGGGAACTGGCGGATGATCATACTGGGGAGAAAATGGGGCAAAACAGACACATCGCCACCAAGCAGGAATCCGAATGTAGATATTGATCCCTAATGAGCAGAACAGGAATGACGTGGAAAAACATCCTGAGACTCTCTTTTCTGGCAGTCCATCCATATGTCACCGCTGAGGAGACCGATGCATCACGAAGTAGTTGCTAAGTTACTCTCCGTACAAAAGCGATAACCTCTGACCCCTCTGCCAAGATAAGATCAGCGGGCCCTTCCTGCTCTCTCACCCATTACAAAGGTTTCACCATCTCTCTCTGTTCTCCTTTTCTCTATTTTTCATCCACCTCCCATGCCAGTATTGCTTTAAAATGCCTCTAAAGTTCATATACATTATCTGTATAATGTGGATATATGGAAAGCGTATTGGAGCATAAATTAGAATCGCTTTTCTATGACTGTGGATACAGATATAATTTCATGATGAGAGCCAGAGCAGTTTCTTTTTAACACTTTTTAAAAATAATAATAATAATATAAAAAAAAAAGACGGCACATCCACTTTGTTCGCCTCTCGTAAGTGCTGTGTCCGCACAGTGCCGATAACCTTTGGCCTACAGTGGGATCTGGCACATCACGTTTCTTCTTCCTTTTCCATTTCTATCTCCATCCATCCCTCTTTTCCAGGTTACTGTCATTGTGTATTTATTTATACTGGGAGTAGGCCTGGAAAACATGACCTGATATGTTAGTAAGTGATGATACAGTCCTGTAGTGCCTGAGTTATGCTGACAGTTACAACAATAAGCCTGAAAAAATAATGCGGAGTAAAATTTTCTTGATTAATTCGGTCTCTAGATGCCTGTGTGTAGTTATACATACTGTATATACAGCTCGCTGCAAAAGTCTGTGTCCCCCCTGGTTTCTGAATGAGGAGAACAGAAAAAAGAAGCAATATTGTTGGTGTTATTTTTGTTACTTATAACAATCGAAGGAAACATCCTTAAAACCTAAAGCCCTGAATGATTTATTCAACAAATTTCTATGTCTTGTTCATTTTGTCCTTCAGGACCAAATAATCAAAGGTTAAAATACCGTACAGCTGTTTCGCTCTACGAATAGACACAAATGTTTCATCAAGCTTTTGAACTTCAGTAGTGGTACATTAAATGAAATAAGCTTGTTGAAAGAAGTTCACTGTAAAAAGGCTATTTTTAAATCTCTCTCCTTTGCTTTGATAACTAACTCTATTGTTAATTAAACAGATTATAAGGGTAATATTGGCCACATGTCATTCTCTATTTTGCTTCAGTCTGGTAACTAAGCCACATCTTCCTTGCTCTCTCGCTTCATAAATAAACTCTGTCTGCCGCTCTCTGTTCGTCTCTCCTGCCCCTGCTCTCCGCATTGTGGTTTCTAGAGAATCAGCCACGCACAATTTCCCTCAGCTCACCCCGTGGCCAAGAACTCCGGCCCGTCTCTCTCTCAGCATTAATCTACCTATTTTTGCGCCTTCCACTCGCCCTGTTCCGTGCGTCTCCGGAGCTGTCTTCAGGATGCTCGGGTGCTGTTTCTTCTCCACTTGTTTATTATTATATCTCCTTGGCTGTGGCCATGCTTACAGATTTGCTTTTTTGAAGACAGATGGTAGGGGCTGAGGTTCGCTAACTGTTCTGCCCAAATAGAAACGTTTGGGATTCCAACAAAAAAGAGCTGCAAAGGAAAAATCCCAGCAGCCAATATGTTTTGTTCGTTTTATGTTGTCCCCAGAGGAACTCTGGAACCAGCTGTCAGAACGCAATCAATACGCACGTGCACGTCAAAAACAATCAGGGGAGTTCCGCTGCAATCACGATGAAGAGTTAACACTGCCCCGTGTTCCTGGAACACTAACTCGTGCTTGTGTGACTTACCGGAGATTTCTCTAATAAACTCCAAAAGGATGGACGGCCTCGCCTCGCCGCTCAGATGTGGACTTTTTACTCCAAACACAATCTGGTCGGCTTGGCAAACGCGAACGTGCAGCTGGCATAGCACAATCGCTTGTAAAAAAAATGGACACTGTTCATATGGATTTAGCTGCATTTTTACCCTACTGAGGAGCACAGCTCCAGCCAAAACATTTTTAAAAAGGACGCACAGATATTTGAGACCGGTTGTGTGTGTGTGTGTGTGTGTGGAGGATATTCATGATTTGAGTTCACCAGTTACTCAGGGAACTTATTATGAATATGGATAATGATTCATAAGAGTCCTTATTACTTATATTCAAGATTAATCTCACTAATAAATAGAGCGACCCTCTGAGCTCGGTAGAAGTGACTAAGATTTGTTAGTAATTTTCACTCGTCCGGTGGGTGCGATATAATGAACCTGTAAAATATTAGATTTTTTTTTTCTTCTTCTTCCTGGTGGAAATTAAATCAGGTATTAATAAGGCGCAATGAAAGATGTATGCCTTAGATTTCTAGAGTAGAACAGGGTTAAAGAAACAAAAGAAGAAAAGGGAAGGAGGAAGAAAAAACGGAGAAGCTATAGAAAGAATTAGTGGCAGTGATTGAGTGGACTTGAAATAGACTCCTGGACGTCGACCGCAGGGTGCGGCAGCGTCACCAGCCGTGCGTGTGCGTGGGCGTGCATGTGGCGTACATACCGTTGATCATGTCATATATGTGGGTTCATTGGGCAAAGAGAGAAAGAAGGAGGTGGTTTTGGCAGATGATCCTGAAAGTGTGGCTTTCGGTTTGGAACAATATATTTCAGGCCGCCTCACAATTCCATATATCCAACATCGTCTCCTCCTTTTTCCCTTTCTGTCTCTCTCTGGTTCATTTTTACTCCTAATTTTTCATTCTCCCCCTGATTTATGGGTTTTCCTCTCAGCCCTGTTCTATTCATAAATGGAGATTTCTGTCACAATAAACAATTGTGGTGCCAAACCTCTAAAACTTCCTTTACAAATACTGTCCAGCCAACTGTCCTGGTTTCAAGTGGCAATATGCTTTATTTTTTTTAATTACGTATTTATGATTTTGTCTAAGACATGACATTTCAAGTTATATTCCAGAAAATATAACCAAAGTAAAAGGTTTATAGATCTCATTGCTTATCATAATGCTGCCTTATTGTTTTCCTTTTAATATTCATAATAAATCCTTTTTTATTTTTATTTTTTATTGTTTTTGGCCATTTCCTGGCCCAGCAGGGAATTCTACAACACATTACAAAAGGACAGGAGGAAACATCAAATCTTTTTGTCTCAGCAAAATTGGAGCAGCAATAAACAATGACGCTTTTTGGTGAACGAGACTGAACCATCGTGTGTGTTTGTAGTTTTAATGAAGAAGGACTATATTTTCCTATATTTTCAGTTCCTTACCATTAAATAGGCCACATGAGGGGCTAGGAAGAGTGAGTCTGCGCACAAATGATAAAGGTAGACTGAGCGAGGGCGCCGTGGAAAATACTGCTGCTGTCATACTAATTCAGCAGGTTGAGGTTGTAATAGTTGGCGTCACATTTGTAGCCAGAATGATTATAGAACACGAACGCAGCACGACACAGTGCGACATAACAGATCAGATCAGCACACCGGTATTCATGTCTAGGTTTCCGAGACTGCTGAAGACAGGGCCACACAGATACACTCGTGCAACACCGACATGTGCAGCTACGTGGCTGTCAGGCATCCAGATATGTACAGATAAACACAATATGCAGGATGGATGATTCCCTGGAGTGATGTGCCATGGAAATAGATGTCTATAAAATATTAGGTTTTTATATGTGTTTAGCTTGAGATATAGAAGCAGTAAGGGTGTATTGGTGTAGAAAAATAATAGCAACGATAAAGCAAAGACACAAACCAAGTCATGTGTCTCACAAAATGGATCCATTTGTGGCAAATCAAAACATGCTTGGTTGATTCCAGTGTCACATTCTAATTATGGCTGGTTTCTGAAGCCCAATGTAAGGACCACTCGTCCGTTATCACAGATATATATAAACCAACAGCATCTAAAGACAATGAGAGATCGCTTCCAGCTGAGAAATGGATTGTGGATAGGAAACGACCTTGTGGTCTTAACTGGCAAATTACGTTTTTTTTCTCTGACCAAATACTTCAGTTAATACAATTCCCTTCATAGAAGCCACATTACTCATAAACTGCACCACATGGGACGTAGCCACGGTAAGAGTACATGTCCCAAATGTTTACTGGCTTTGTCCTCACATCCATAATTTTTGGTCGGAGGTCATGGGCCTTTGTATTACCATGTGTAGCGTTTTATTTGGTCATTGTTAATACAGCGCCATCTTGAACCCTTTATTAATATAATATGACTCACCATTTCAGTAAAGCATTGGCTTGACCTTCTTCTAGATCCTTCCATGCTGGAAAAGTCTGCAGGACATTTTTTAGAATTTTATTGTGCATACTGACCAGTTAGTCGTATAACTAATCACACTTTCTCTTCTTTCATTTGGTGCCACTCTGAAGTATGAACATCTATATGAAAGAGAGCTCGCTATAAGGGGTCAGGAGTGAGAACGGGGGTTGTCCTCAACCTCTCGTTTTCAAAAAAATTAAGACATTATGGCAATTGAATTCACTGCTCCTGAGCAGATCAGCAGCGTAAATGAAAGTGAGAGTTCGTATTAAAGGACACGTGACGGTACTGACGGGCGGCGATCAGAGGTGTGAGGAGTGCACATCAAAATGTAATGAAACGGTATACAGTAAAGCAATAAAAAAGTATATATATAAGGGCACGACGATGCCATAATCACAGTTCAGTCCCCTCACCTTCCCTTCTTGTTGATGAAAGGCTGGAGGTTGTTAATGTGTTCTTTAATCCATTGCCATTATTAACAAACGCAGTGTGCTTTTAGTCCTGCGTGTGCTAGCTTGCCTCACTAATTGATAGATAGAGAGAGACAGGGAGGGGAAAAAGGGACAAACAATTGGTCAGGTCACACAGGACACCAGAGCAATGACTGAAACATCTGAAATGAATGATTGCTCACACGCACAAGCACACACAATCCTCTTATCTCCCCAACATCTAATTCAAAATTACTCGAGGTGACACTTTGAATGGGCTCAGAGCCGTTGCTTACAGCCACCGGTAGTGCCTCCTGAGATTATAAAGGCCTCGTTGCTGAGGCTCTTTGAAAACAGAGCGGAATCGATATCATATCAGTGGCCTATGGAACACCTGACAGTTCAATTTCACAGCCACTCCTGTGAATCGATAGGCGCAGGAATGGTTTCGGTCCCTTCCGATAGGCCGGCCGCAGTGGTTAATTAGTGCTGGTCACTACTGTATGTGTGTTAAAGTCATAACTTGTAACACTTGATTTTGTAGCAGCTTTCAGAGTGTCTTTAAAGTAAACTAATTCAGAACATCAGTCAATGGTGTTTCCAATCCAACGGATGGATTTTATTTCGTACTGTTTTCATTGGACCACTCACGTTACAGGTGCTGTGCATTACGTGATTTCTTACAGAAACGATCGCCCGGGGCCGTCTCGGTTACTCTAACTTAATTAACACGTATAATTTACGCTAATTAATCCAAGAGGCACTTGTAAATTAAGTTGAGGCAATCAAATGAGCCGAAACACTCCACTTCCTTTAAACATTACGTAAGAAGTTCTCGTGTTTTTCGTCAGTAGGTACGACACCTCGCATCTCGCCCGGAGTCAGCTGGGACTGGCTCCTCACGACCCTGACGACGAGTACAGATGACGGATAGATGGATGGACAGTAGGTATGGCTAGTGATCAAAGCCCGACAAGAAATTAATAAATAAATGCTTCCACTGACTCCTGCAACTTTTAAGCCTTTGTGATATTGACTCAAGTGGAAAAGACAAGCAAGGACTTTAATCAACTGTTTAAGGTGAAAGCGTAATAGGACAGAATGATGTAGTGAGAAAGACAGCCTAAGGGAAAGAAAGAAAGAAAGGTACAGGGGAGAAAAAAAAGAACCAAGGCGAAAGTCCTTCCCATTCTCCTTTACTGAAGCCCAGTTGGACTTAAAAATAAACTTGGCACAGTCAGGGGGGAAAATGACACAAGATTTGCTGTGGGATTGGCGTGCCCACTCTACATGGGCATCACTTCTTCCTGAGCATGAGTCAGCAAGCTAGTGCCAAACAGGAAATGACCTCAACCTCCAACCACCGAGCTCCGTAGGTAGCAAAAGAAAGAGTCACTAAAAATTTCCCCTCTAATTATTTTTTTAGGCAAGCATGAATGGACAGTGGTCGATTTACTGTTATATTTGGCGGTGAATAAGAACTAGTAGCATTTTCACAGTGTATCTGATGCTACATTTTTGAGGCATGTAAAAGTCGGGTCTGACAGTTACCCTGATTGGCGTCAAATTAATGAGAATCTGTCTTATTGTAACTATGGGTGATTTATAAAGCCTGATGTTGTAATGTTCAGGCTGTAATTAATATTCTTGTCTTTTATAGGCTCAGATATCAGTATACTATGAAATCTGAGCTTTGCATAGCTTTTAGTTATTATTTTAGAGTTATAAACATGAAATGTTTTCTCTTAAACACTGGTTTGCCTATTAAGTTTTACCTACAAAATATATGAAAACTTAAATATAAGCTTTGTCCATTAAATATCATAAATCAGTTTGGACACATTCAGGCCAAGGTGGCTTTTAGCCACCAGTTTAGCGTCACGCCTAAATTAAAAAAGTTCAAAAGCTCAAAAGACATTGTTTGGCTGCATGCTGGGTAACACATCCAGATGTAAATATCAGAGCTGAAATCCTGATCTACCATCTAATATTCATCTTTTGATCTCAAAGCCGAATGTCTTCACTGCATAGCGAAAACAGAAATTACTGGCCTTGGCATTCCAATACTTTTGGAGGAGACTATGTGCTAGGAATAGACCGGTTTTATTCCTTTCTATCAAAAAATGCATGCTTAATCCATGTTTGTCGGCCTGTTGTATTTGCCACGTGACTTACTCTGCGTTTGTAAACGTGTGTTGACGCGCTCCTCATTAGCTTACGGTTTAACCGCAAAATACTTGCCCATGAGCAAACAAAATTCATGCACTGAGGAAACATCCTTCTCTAAAAATTACTTTGCATATCTGCCGATTACCTGCCACAATAGGGTTGCCAGCATGTGCGTCTGTCTGCATATTATTTTTGTGTGAAAAAAAATAATTCCATGCTAATACTACAAATTCAATTAGGAATTGTTAAATACGAACTTTTTTGTAACTCTCTCTATTATACGTGGCTCAGTCATGTTAAATATTAGGCATTACCTCACATGCTATTGTACAGAGACTTACACGGGTTGATAGATAATGAGTTTTATTTACATAAATTATTAAAAAAGAAAAAAAAAAAAAGGCTCAGGGCAACAATCCAAATCGTCAGGCAACGTTTAGCAACGAACAAACCACCCCGAGAGGCCTTTAAGACGAAGAGGTGATTAGTAAATTAGATACAGGTGAGTGCTGAGAGGCGAGTATGGTAGCTGGCAGAACGTTCTGCAGTTCCCGGGGGACGTCACAGTTCTCGGCCCACAAATAACGCTCAATTTTCGAAACGATCCATTTAAACACTTCCACATATAGAACGTATCAATCAAGTAACACTCAACGTATTAGGAACAGTTTTGCTTTTTCCTACTGGAAAGGAGGGAAGATATGCAGCCAACGGAACATATTTGATCATTTAGCTGTCAGCTGCTCGGGGTAGACGGAGGAATGTGCCCATATTCTGATTCTGCAGAGAAGATAAATGAATTTCATTGGAAAGCGGTTCTAAACATCACGCGTCTTGGCTGGAGGACTACATTTATGGTAAGGAAAAGAGTGTTTAAACTCATTTTCCATGAACCTTTTGCTAACTCCGACTCCGAGATCCTATATGAATGAAGGCAGTCTTCTGTAACTTTTCATCGCTATTCAATAGAGCCTTGAGCTCAGATTAACTCTTCCTCGCTCAATTTAATTAACATTTGAGTGTAATTGATCTGTATTTTCAAAGCTGTATGATTTGATGGACATCACTCATTGTATTTTTTATTTATTTATTTTTTTGTAGAATACAAAAAGTTTTCTAACCTGACCATGAGTACCACATTCCCAGTGTATGATTTGCTCCTGCACTGATTTGTGAATGGATTTGCTCATAACCAGCTTGTATTTTATACAACAATCAGCATCATCTTATACAGGCTTTCCTCTGTGTTCCACTCATATGCCACACACACGCACACACACTGTATGTTCCCCACACAATCACACACTTAAGAGTAGCGTTACCGCAGGCCGAGGCACAGCGGTAAGAATGGCGTCACTGCGGGATCCAACACCGTGGGAGACGGTTCCTCTGTAAAGGATGTCCAGCTGAAGGCAGTAAAAGATGCCGTGAACATTGACGCCAACCTTTTGGAGGAACCTTCGGTGGGAGAATTTTTTTTTTTTTTTTTTACAAGTGAAATGGGCAGGAAGAGAGCTCAGTGAGACTTACTTTCCATCTTGTCTGTGTGCTGTATGTCATCTATCCTGCACCTCCAGAATTCCATTTAAGCAGAATTTCAATCCCTCAAGGAGTGACAGTTTTCCCTGAACAACAGTCCATAAAGTCTGCTAACGTATATCGGTGCTGGTTGTGAAATGTGATCAGGATGGACTTATCATCAAGGTGATGGGCTGAAAGTGACAGGGTCTGTCATCCATTGTGAACACCCACACACCTGCCAGCAAAACTAGTCCTCTGGAATCGATATAACCATCCATTAGAGCTTGGCTCCGTTTTTTTTTTTTTTTTTTTTTTTTTTAAAAAAAGACAGAATCAAGGATGATAGCGCTTTTTAAGGTTTTTTTTCTTTTATTTATATGCACCATTATTATTCCAATGTAGGCTCCGAATGAACATACTCCTTTAAAAGGAGTGTTTCAGCCAAAATCTGTACTAATGAATCAAATCTACTAGAGGTCAGTTAGCATTAAGCAAATGGGATCATCGGCTTTTGTTCATTAGCCAAGTTTGCATTTTAGTGGTAGTTTGCAGCTCTCTGCAGCATGCAATTTCAGACTTTTGAACAGGCCGTTCGACTTGAGGCCCCGAACGACTGGCTGACGGCTAACGTTCACGTCGAGTAAATGCTGGCACGTATGATGAGGTCTTCTGGAGATGTCACTTTCAGCTGTGCTGGTAAAGCGGGGCTGTTGATGTCATCTCCATGCAACCTGTGGTTAAAATGTGATTGCTTTTCTCCTTCCCTTGCCTAGTGGATAATTGCTGATCTTTGGTGTGTAATTAACACATCTGTGTTCGTGACGCCCAGAGCCAAAGGCCAGAGAGAGAAATAATAGCCTTGCACATTGTGATCCTGTAGACTTCATGCTAGTTTTAATCAACCATCTGTGGCTTTTGTGTTTGTGTGTGTGTGTGTCAGTCAGTGTGCGGGTATGTTGAGGAATACTAGCCGAAAGCGCCGCTGTGAGTGCATCTGAATTTTGAGAGGCGCTACAACGTGGTGGGGGTTAGAAGTGTGTGTCACTCGTGTGTCCTTTGGGGCTCTTTAAAATTCTAAAGTAACACACTTCCTCACACACACCCACACACACTCTCCATACCACACTTTCATATTTTAGAAAATTCTTATTATATTAATGTCTTAGCACTAACATTTATCACAGCAACGATTCTGCGTTAACTTTGCCCGTTCCAGATCACCGTGTTATTTTTCAAATTGTTCAAATGACTACACACTCATTCGAATGCGCTATCAGTTCAATATTAACAGCCAATTCACTGGAACTTACATGATCTAAAGCTAATAATAAAAAGGGATTTAATGAAGAAAAGCGATAATTATTTAGCATGCATGGAAAGATCCTCCGATGTCAGTTCATATTTACGTTATTATTATTATCTGTATTATTATTTTTATTATTATTCATTTCCAGAGTGAGGAAAAAAGTGATGCTGGTGACGTAAGGACATTCCGTAACATTTAACGTCCCTTCAAACGGGTAAAGAGGACATAGTGTTGCGCATTAATAAATAAAAAATTGCACGTGTTGCCATGCTGCTGTAGTATAAGAGGAACAAAGCACTTTGGGATGTTCTGTTCTAGGAAAATAATCCACTTCAGGTGGCATCACAGTGCCCTATAATTTCTTATTATCCTATAGCAGCGTCCCGGTCATGTTTTATTGATTTCTGACACGCTTCACTGCTTACATGCTTTATCACACAGAAAGCCAGAAACTTTAGTAATTTGCAGCGGTGAGAACGTGCGTCAGATCACGTGTTAAGAGATGTAGCGTTGTAGCTCCTGCATCACTAAACCCTCTTGGGTATATCTGATTACTAAACATCATGCCACCAATAACTCAGAATAATGAGTCCTCTCAAACACACACTCTCCCTCACACACCTGAGCACTCACTGATCATAGGTATCTCCATCCACCCCCTCTTCCTTTCTCTCTGTTTTTCACACATTCAGACACACAGCCTTGTCCTCTGCTCGGTAATGGTGCATCTAAAAACAAAAGTTGCAGAAGACTCCTTTCCCTGAGCAGAAAAAGTGTCGGGTACAGTGAGCCGCAGAGATGGGGAAGGTGATTGGATTGTGCCGTGGCACAGCATGTACCAATTTCCTCGACTTAATGGGATATTTCTTCTCCCCCCCCTCCTTCTCCTTCCGTGCTTTCTTTTCTCATCACCTTGTCTATAGATGAATTTGGCCAATCGGCCTAAGAAAGACGGAGACTTGGCCGAGTCAGGGGGCAACGGGGTCTTTGGAGAGGGTGACAGATGCGTCTCCGCCTCTGTTTTTTTTAGTGTAAGCAGCTTTTTTTTTGGATCCTAGAAGCAAAAAAGCAGAGGGTTAGTCTTAACTCATTGGATCAAACTGAGAATTGAAATCCGCTTGTGCCTCCAAGTCGTCATCGTAGCTCGATGCTTACATCTTAGATATATTTTGTGATCTATGAATGATGTAAAGGTGAAAACAATGGCATTATAGTTGTCTACGGTCAAATCTGTCATAAAACAAGCTTCATTTTTGGTTTTGATGAACAGGGATTCTGGCTTCTAGCCCAAAAGAAAAAAAAAATTGTCTTAATACATTTACCAGTTGATAGTTCATCGTGTCTTCAAGAAGTATCTCTCAGCCTAAAATGTGCGACGCCACCATAATAATCTTGTGTGCAAAAGTTTGGGCCCCCTTTTAGTCGTAAAGTCTCCAAACTCAGAACTTTTTATGCCTTCAATGACTCATTAGGACTCTTTACTCAGGTCAAGAATAGTCATTAAGTATAGTCGTCAGAGCATAATAAATTTTCTGACTCCTCTCAAACCTTGCGCTAACAATCACCAACCGTGGGCTCCTCGAAGCAGCTGACTGAGGATCTGAAAATGAAGGCTATAAAAAGCTATCAAAGTGCTTCTAGCTCATAATTTCTGCTGTCTGAAATGTCATTAAGAAGTAGCAGTTAAGAGGAACTGTGGAAGTTAAAGGTAAGACTGGGAAGACCAAGAAAACTTTCAGGTGGACCTGCCCGTAGGCTAAAAAAAACAATATCTAAATAAGCCATATAATAAAAACGGAACTTTTTGGCTGCAATCACCAAACGTATGTTCGGGATGGGTTGGATTTACCATTTGATGGGGAAAAAAAGAAATCCAACTGTAGGTATAGTTGTGTATCGATCATGTTTCAGGGTTGTTTGGCAACCAGTGGGACAGGAAACATCGCACAGGTACATGGAAGAATGGATTCGCCAAATATCAGCAAATTCTGTAGCTGAAAAGAGTAAAATGATGCAAAACATACCTTAAAATCCACAGTGAACTACTTCAAGAAATGACCACTGAAGCTTGTGGAATAGTCTTACAGTTCCCTGACTTGAACGTCACTGAAAATCTGTTGGTCGTCCTTAAACCTGCTGCGCATGCAAACTAGAAACGTTCTTCAAGGAACAGTGGTTGGAGATCTCTAAAACAAGAACTGATCTACTCAGTTGGCTACAAACAATGTTTGCAAGCTGTGATCTCCGCCAAAGGGTTTGTTACTAAGTATTGTCTTAGGAGGGTATCCAAACTTCTGCCTCGATTACTGTTTTTCTTAATTTTAAGTTTATTAAATATAAAGTAATAGTGCATTAACATTTAAATGCATTTTTTTCCCTTTCTTTCTATTAAATAGTTCACTGCAGGAATGATGTTTACTACGTGAAAAATGAACATGGGATTTGGCCAGAAACCTTTTCATACATCTGTATGCATGGAAGCAAAAATAAACATGACGACAAATTAATCACGTTCGTGTCCGCATGTCCTGAAACGAGGAACATCCGCACAGAAACACATCTGAAATCCTTTAGTGCTGTTTAAAACTGGAATAGCTGTGTTGCGCTGTGGGATGCAGTACACCGCAAAGCTGTCTCTGGTTGCATTCTTGGAAATTCAGCTCGAGTATACTGGAAATATTCAGGTTCTTAACATACTGCTATTGGGTGGGGTTGACTTTGAGTATGCCTTTTCAATCGCACCCTATTTCACAGTCCATTTTAACCAAATCCAGGGTGGTCTTGTTGAATCCCGTTGAGCTGTGCTAAAGCATTACCTTCTATAGTAAACTGTTTAACATCGGTCTGGCGTCAATCGATCCCATCGTCCGTCTTGCTTAGAGTGGCTGACCTTTCCGCATTTTTTAAATGAAACTCCGATGGCATGAATGATAAGAAAGAAAGGAGCAGCGGCCAGCTGGAATTAGCAGACAAGCGCTCTGCTGAATGCGTCGACGAGCAATCTGGCGGATCGATGAGACTCTGTGATGAATCGTGGACTAATACGAGGAGGACCTAAAGTCACCCAGGCAGCTCCTCGCCCACTTCCCTGAGGACGCTGACAGATTAATAGTGCACCACAGACGCAACCACGTAGACGTGTACACTGGGACGCACATGGACATAATAATGATTGGGGTGTTTTATTCGAAGTCAGTCTGGTTTGGAAAAAAGTATTAACTACTAATTTATTTCGTTAGCTAACTATTAACGAGTGCTTTATGTTGCAAACCTCTGGTTAAAATGGCGGACGGAAGATGGCTGTGAAAGGATATGAAGCTAAACTCTATAATTATCTTCCTTAGCCTTTACTTTGATCAATTTCACTGGCCTTTCTTCTGCTTGAAATGACCAGAATGAAAAGACGAAATTTAATATAATTCTTATTGCCTTCCACTCCTCGCATAGCGAACATATTTTCCTGTAAAATGATTTGACTGATATCGTTCTCTTCGCTGTGCCTCCGGAACGCTCCATGACGGTTCTCTAAATTAATGACTTTTTGCAATCTCAAACACATTTGCAGCAAAGACAGACCTGGAACTGTTGCGCAATCAACACACCCATCCTTTATCTAATTACTTTTTTTTCCCCAGAGAGGAGCTGCGCTTTGCTTTCCACCATTGTTTATTGTGCGCTCCCTGGTTGATGACGTAGTGGAGCAGCTTCCTTCTCCAGAAATTTAAGGTAATTCGTTTGTTTAATGTAGTATTAATCAAACCGATCTTGTGTGTAGGTCTTCCTGGAAAAAGAAAGCCTTCCTAGGTTTATTGTACCCCTTAATGTTTCTGTTGATTGATGACGTACAACATTAACTATTAAACATTACGTTGCTCCAAAGTGGGCGGGGCCTAATAAAAAAAAAACGCAGGAAAGCACTGAAAGAAACCCATAGGTGGCACTTTGGCCATGCCAGAAAGGCGTTATCTGTTCGTTCCAAATAGAGTATTTGTCTTCAGTTATGTTCCTAATCCCTCGTGTCCAGCCAATAACCAATAGTTTTCCTTCCCTAATACAAAAAGCACTACAGGAAGTAGTTTAGCCGAGCTTGATGCACTCGACTGCCCACTTCCTTTAGTTCTCACAGACACAATAACCAATGTTCCAGCAATCCTGACCCAGTCTTAAGCATCAGCGAGACCTTCAGCCTGTGGTGTCCTCAACTTCAATACCTTCTTACTGATCTGGATTCGAGAGGTACCTGGTCAGAGTATTAAAGTCAGGGGGATGAGAGGATGCACTCCGTGTCTGTCTGAGTGAAGCAATAGAGCTTGCACGAAAGGGTAACAGAAAGGTCGCAGAAGTCAGCACAAGCAATCAGTGCTATAATAGGAGTTTTGATCAGAGCTTTCTGCAACTTTTGAAGATATTGTGTGACTCTTGACTCCGCGTTTGTGTGTTTGCGTGTGTGTGAACTCGAAATGTCACAGAAGAACGAATGTCATAAGTGCACTTCGGCTATGACATTTACCCACATGTAGGAACAACATGGAAACGGCGAAGCCCCCATGGCAACAACACAATCGCTTAACTCTTTCGCCTGTCATTCGGATACCCTTCCAGAGGTGAAGTGAGGTGGGAGAGAGGTGTAGGATGAAGGTCAGGCCCTGTTTTTCAATTTAGCCCTGCACTTTTCCGTGCCAAAATTGAAGGAGTGAGCTGAGCTCAGTTGTATTATGATGGACTGGACAGTCTTGGCATAAACCTCTGATGTTAATCATAAGCCTGGTTACATTAGAGACGTAATATCTTTAGCCCCTTTCTCTGTATTAACTCTCATTCAATTACTTCTGACAGTTTTAATGTTGCTTTGTCTTACAGAAAATTGACACTTTGCTCCTTTTCCCCCTCATATTAAAAAAAAGAAATCTTTTTTTTTTTCCTGGCAGCAATGTCATATTAATTTCCTCAGTTATTTCTGGTTACGCATTTCATATGGCTGGGTTTGAATGTTCAGAGTGTACTTTCTCTCTCTTATGATTTTAATCAAAATCTCATTTACCATAAAACCCTAATTGAGCCAGACACCTTTAATTCTCTGGCACTTCTTATTCTCACTCCAAATTCTCATGCTTAAAGTCAGAGAGCCAAACTGTATTGTCGTGTCTGTGCCCTAAAAGTCATCTAAAAAAACTGACAGAGAAAATTAGCCAAAGCAGTCTTGGTGCTACATTTGAAAGAAAAAAACATGTGGTAGAAATCCTCGTGTCTGGTTTGTATTTAACTGCACTGTAAATACCGTCGTCATTTCTGAACCCTGAGAAAAATAGTCTGTGTCTGTCATGAGTTAGGTACATAGGAATTTGACAAAGTAATACTACAAAGGAAAACACTGCCTTATGATTATTCACCCCCTTAAACTTTTCTCCATTTTCTAGTGTTATAAATCAGAACTGAAATGGAGTTAACTAGAATTATATGTCATGAAGGTCCTGGGTTCGATCCCCGGGTCACTGGGCCTTTCTGTGCGGAGTTTGCAAGTTCTCCCCGTGCATGCGTGGGTTTCCTCCAGGTGCTCCGGTTTCCTCCCACAGTCCAAAGACATGCAGATTAGGTC
>JAQMYM010000035.1:4003059-4021221 GCA_030014255.1 Parauchenoglanis ngamensis
TATTGCTTTTTTTTATTTTTAGTTCTTCTTATTATTCATTCTACTTACATTTCTCTCTCTCTTTATATATATATATGTATATATATTACACTTACACAAGCCACAGCACATTTACGCTTTTTAAACTAAGTGCATTATGTAATTCACAATCATCTATGGGAAAGTTTTCATTCTTTTGTGCAAGCGTGTGTGTACATTGAGGATACACTTGGCTCTGGTAAAAGCACACTCGGGCCAGGTGGGTTGAGGGGTTGGAAGTTGTAGAGTGCAGTGATTGGTGGTTACCATGGTCACCTTGGAGCCCATTCTGTGTCCCTCGGCAACTACTCCATCCCGTCTGCGTGCCACCTTGCTCACCGACTCCTTATGTATTTGTGCTGTCTCTGGTGCACGTTTAATTTTGTGGGCTGCTTTGTGAATCTGATAATAAGGAAAAATGCTAGAGATTGGTGAAATCGGTGAAAAACAAAGTGTAGAAACTCTTCAACCTGGAGAGATATCGCCATTTTATATGCTATTGTTTAGAGATTTGTTTCTCTTTACTTGTCATGCTGTAGAACCAAATTTGCATCTTAGGGAATATCTGTGCTCTTCTCACACTCATCATTTGTTCATTTTTCTTTCTTCCTTTCCTTTTTAAAGAAAAAAAAGAAAAAAAAATTTCTTTAGCTCTCTTACCAGTATTTCAGTGAAGCTCAAAGTATTTGATGCTCATAAAAAATGAACTAACCGTTCACTAAATAAGTTTTATTTATATAACTGTTATCTTAATGAAAGTGAATTGCCTCTGGGCTAGTTATCCTTGGTCAGTGTGTTAGACTTTTTAATTAGTGTTTGCTTTGAAGCTATGAAACTCTGAGGTGTATGATAAAAGAAGGAGCTAAATATTCCTGATCGGGTATCTTCGGAGCGCTTCCACCGTGGGTTTATTAGGCAAATCTAACAATCATAGAGTCCATGATGGTGGGTAAAACTAGGCAGCGAAATTCATAATCAGAGATTATGAGTGGGGAACGAGCGCTACGTCACTTCATAGTAAATGTCAGAGCAGAAATATCAGTAGGATTTTCTCTATGGTATAAAACTCTATACAGTACACTACCCTGCTGGCCTCATGACATAACTTGTGCCTTAATGTGAGTAATGTTACAATTCGTTTGTGGGGATGTGAAGCACAGAGGAAGCTTGATGCTCCTGCTCGAACCATCCAGAACAGATTATTGTTTTGTTAGGCAGCAAATAGCAAACTATTTGAATCATTTAGCTTGTAATAAGTTAAATAGTCTGTTTTTCCAACCCAGTAGTGCGGCTAAACTATTGTATATTCTAAGCATACACAATATACTGTATGAATGTTTTGTGTTCGAGACATCAAGTCTCCATCCTGCTTTCGGTTCACATCGAAGTGGATCCCAAAAAGAGTCGATTCACCAATCTTGGGCAATGAAAATCAAGAGTCAAATGCAAATCTTTGGAGTCGATTAGGCACACTGAAAATGATTCTCTTTACACAGCAAGCAAAAACATCGGAAAGTTTCTGTGAGCGAAACAGGCAGCGGATACTCGTTTTATCTTCATTTTGAATTTGTCTGTTTGAAATTTGAACAAATCATGGTTTGAAATACAGACACCCAGCTACAAAAAGTGTGATAAGTGATTAAAATAGTGATAAGCAGTAAGAGATGGTCATAATCCCGTCGCCTTGAGTTAGTACAAGTGTCTCATCTGGTTGCCGTGAGCACTTGATAACATTCTCGTGCTGTGACAGATTATCTGATAAATGTCACTAATTTGAACTGCTAATACATTAAGCCTAGTTAAGAAAAAGTTCTGTATTAGTGCTGATTAAAATGCTGCAAATATATTTTAAATAAATCTTTTGTATATATTTTCAAAAAATTAAAACCAATCGAATCGAAATAAACAGATTCATCGATTCTCAACATAAATAAAAGCCCTAAATTAAATTTTAAAATAAAGAACGATATATTGCCATGCACATGTGCACACAACACGTCACAGGTCTCACATCACCACTCTGGTCTGGAGTGAAATCAGAGCTAATCTTATTCACCAATTCTGGTAAAAAAATGGGTGGAAATTCCAGCCTTTAAATCAGAAAAGTGGAAGATCATCACAGTACAGTGCAAGTTCTGCCTTCCAGCTGAGAAAATGCCGTCATCATCCATATATTTGGTATTGAGGTAATCCAAAAGCAACGGAAAGTCATCAGCTACATTACTTTCATTTTGTGGTA
Source organism: Parauchenoglanis ngamensis (assembly GCA_030014255.1). NCBI lineage: Eukaryota > Metazoa > Chordata > Actinopteri > Siluriformes > Auchenoglanididae > Parauchenoglanis > Parauchenoglanis ngamensis. The sequence goes on from JAQMYM010000035.1 coordinate 4,005,317, forward strand.
ATTAGATGTTAATGACTACATTTTTTTAACAGGTAATTAGTATCAGAATGCATTTTTAAATTAACCCTCCCGTCCCTGACAATAACATTATTCTTTCATTTGGCAGATTTGTGTGGAACTGAATCCTGTCATTAGCAGGACGACATGCGAACATATGAAAACATAACATTGCTGCTAATTTAGAGATACAGACACAAACATACCCTAATGAAACTGATGTTTAAAACAGATGAATGACCCCATATGTGTAGGCTGTTTGAACATTATATACGTCCTTGCACAGTATATGGCTGCAGATCTTGAGCCGGTTTGCTTTGTAGTTTCTCAGATTAGCAGGTTGTGATCATCTCTGACAGGTCCAAGCGAAATTCCCTGGCCTTTATCATCCCAACCAGATCCACATTTACAGTCAAACGCAGCTCCTGATTACTTTCAGAATGTTTATTTGATCCATGTTGCTCTCTGACTATCGGCTCTGCACGCTGCATCGCTGTGTTGTCGATGCCGTGGACTTTCCCTCTGTTCCGTTCTTTTAGTTCTCTCTTCGCCCTGATTGCTGCTGTTAGTCCCCATTGTCCGAGCCACCTCGTGGCTACCCAGAGCCCCAGTGTACCTGTATTCACCGTGAACAATGCTTCATGTGTCTGCGGGGCACTAGAGCCTGGTGTTTGTGGGGCAGCTGGCATTTGGGTTATGAGGCTTGCGGCTCATGTGGTGCATCAGCTACGGCCAGTAAAATGGCCACAATCAACAAAACCATGCCGAAAAGTGCATGGCTACCGCTTTTGGTATACCCCACTGACCTTTATGTGGCTCCTGTTTGAAATTCCATTTGTATTTTTGTAAGAGACGGAGCCACTTCAATAATAAGATTTGTGTTAACCACGAAAAGAGTCTGCGATGATCCGATCGCAGGCGCGTTTGCAGTATTCCCACGATAAAAAGGCATCATAGGCAGCCACTACTGGGGAGAAATAGCAGCGGCTCTATATCTTGACCTAATCATCGTGAGATCGGGCTCAGCTCAGTGTAAAAGGGCAAACATCTCGCAGCGACACTCTTCAGTCTGCTGACTCATGTGCTGCTCTGCTGCTACACCTGACCCCATGCCTACTCGCGTGTGTCCTCTCAGTAGGCTCTATTCCTTTGACCTGAATGTATAATTTTGCAGAACGTGCCGTGGGAAATAAAGACTGACCGCATATTTTCCCGGCTTATGACAAAGCCCTCTTTAATGCGCCCAAAGAAATCTATCACCGTGTGCCCAAACTATGGTGCGGCATCCATCCTGGAAGGGATCATGCAATCTTTAAAGCACATTAGCGTTAGTTTAGTGCTCGACATGGCTAGGCGTGATCCCTAATCCCCCACCACCTACAAAGTTTTTGTTTCGCTGGGCCCCTGCCAATCACAACGCCCCACCGCTTATTTTCCTCTGGATCCAGGGTTGGCTTTTTCCGCTCGGCTGAACTAGCGCCTGGATAGTATTGCAGGCCGCTCTTTTAATCAGCGAGGTAAAGGAGCAATCACTTACATCAGTTGTTTCGGCTAGGGTCGGGCAAGCCCGCCTCGCTGCTTATTTACACAGGGTCCTGAGACTGGCGAGGTTTATTTTAGCAGGCTGAGTGAAAAAGTGCTGGAGTCAGCACGGAGGAAGCTAAGAAAGAGCCCTCATCTCAAAGACACAAAGTGCGAGTGAGTGAAAGTGTGTCTGTGTATGAGAGACGCGGTAATAGATACTGTGTCAAAATAGACAGAAACAAGGTCTGGGAGGAAGTTATAGAGCAGAGACGAGAGAGGGGGTGTAGAGAAATCCAGTATATAAAGGCTGCACACACTGTTAGAGGGACGAAGAGATTGAGAGAGCGTCTGTGGACGACAGCGCGAGAGAGAGATGGATAGGTGGGATGTGTCGAAATGGACTGACGACAGATATGTTTCCATTCGCCGAAGGCGTGCCGCGCTAAAAAGAGCTCTCGGATGACCGAACGTGATAGTATTCAAAGGGAATTTTGGAAATGCTAGGCAACTAAGCTTGCATGTGCGTATAATCACACACTCGTGTGTCAGTTTTTAAGAACATACGCTATTCATCAAGACCATTTCCAAATTAAACCGTAGAGATCAGGTTATAAGAGAGAATAAGTAGGATATCTGATAGCATTCCCTCATAATATAGATTGATAAAACAGAGCTTTAGATGATGGAAAGAACTCGGGCAGTTATTTTCTTTTCGAGCTTCAGTTATGTATTAGCGGCAGCACGGTCTCATGCACGCAAATCCCTAACTTGTTAAGATCACTCAAGTTATACGATATGTTAGCATTAGGGGTGGGGTTAACGTTCATGTCTTTTCGTATGACATCACACGTATTTGTCACATCCTGTTCCGCCAGCATTCCATGAGTCACCTTGATGGTGCGCAATCCAGTCCACTCTCTCACTCCTCTGAACTCTAACGCACTCCAGTTTCCTGCGTATTAAGCATCTCTTAGTGTATCCAAGAACTCATGTTCGCCGCAAAGGTTTGTTCCTCCATTTGATTGACAATTTTGAGCAGTTTTCTTTTCATTGTTCTCCAGTTTAACCTTCTTATTTCCAGTTTTCCTTTTACCGTTTTTTTTTTTTTCCAGGCCCTATTTTTTGTTAAAGATTTTTACCCACTGCTACATACTGTCTGACTCCTCGTTTGTGACCGTATCCAACTGTACGATGTCCAGTCGCATTGACCTTGCTCACATCGATTTTGCTCATGATTAGCATTTATACTATATGTGCACATGCAATTCCGAGTTTTATTTTGGACTTACTCACTTGATGCACTCATTATGTCTTGCCCCTTGGACTCTCTTTCTCTTTCCCTCTCTCAGCACCTCTGGAGGAAATATTAGTAGCACACGGGCATGTTTAACGCCCACACAAAAATGTAGGGAGACACATGATGCATTTATTCATCTGGTGCATTCAATCACTATCCACTGGCAATCCCCTGGAAAAAATAAAATAAAATAAAATAAAAAATTACCATACCTTGTGCATCAGCCAATCAATATCAGCTGCCTATCATCCTGCCATCTCTCTCTCGCTCGCTCTCTCTCTTTCTCCCTCTCATTTTTTTTTTTCAGTGGAGAGGAAACGATTTGTGCCCTGTCCAAGTTTGTCCTTGTGTACGTGTGTTTCTCCCTCTCTCTCTCTCTCTCTCTCTTTCTCTCTCTCTCTCTGTGTGGGCGGTTTTAATCCATATGTGATGTCTTTCTTTGATACCACCCTTCTGACGGACCAACCTCAGTGATATAGCAGCCTGTGGGTATGCAGTTGCATATTCAGACCTAGCAATTGGACACGTGAATGTGTGTGATGTTATGCACACAGAGAAAGGATACAGAAAACCACAGCGAACACATCAGAATCTGGGCTTTTTGTAAAAGTCTCTCAGCTGGTGCATTAGGTGCCAGTTGTAGGCTCGTGGGATGCATAAATACACGGATCAATAGGGCTGCATTAACCCAAAACATCAACCTAACAAGCTCCCTGCTTAAAAAAGCCATCACCATAATGAAACTATTATGCGTTGCAGTTTTCTCTAATGTTGCTAATGGCAAACGGACCGCAAAGGGCAGAACTGCATTAAAATCCCTTCAAACCTGCTGCTAATTGGTCCATGCTTGCAGTTGGAGGTTAGTCAATTTAACACCCACTGTTTCAATCCATTGGTGGTCTGAAACTGTAGAAGTAACCCACTGGATAATTTATGTATGTGACGGCGGAGAAGACCCGATTCGGTCATTAAATCTTGAAATGATATATCGGCTCTTACCAATTCAGCTTTTTAACAATAGACAATATCACAAAGTGGAAATCCGGATGTACATAGCTTTACATTTCGAGGTGGTGATGGCAACGAAACACTTCCTGGGAGGACATTTGATTAGGACGAAGCGATGATGCAAATTGTATAGAAATAAACCGCAACAGCGGATTTCATACAAACAGGTTTGAGCCCGGAATCAGACCGTTTTAAAAGGAAGCCTTTTTTTTTTTTTTTTGTAAAAATTTCCATTTGCGTTTACTCTCGAAGTAGTTCTTATAGCTATTAACCTGTTTTAATGTTCACTTGAATTGAATGGGTTTACTCTAAACCTTAATAACTCAAAAACTAGTATGCCTATAAATAGTGCCAACCTGGGCCTGGGTTCTTTTACCGGAAGGTGCAGGAATAAAATAAAATCTCTAGCGCTCCAGTAAACAGAAACCATATTATTCTACCCATTTCAGTAACAAGTCTAATATTTAAATAATTGGATTATGTTCATAAAATAAATCTGTGCTGAGGAGATCCATGAAATTAATTTTACAGTTAAATGGATCCCCAGCTGCAAAAAGGTGCTACTGTATATGGCTGTGTTGAAACTACTGATGGATGGTGTGAGTCTGTCCATGCAGAGCGATTCCATTTATAAGAAAGTCTGCCTTGTTAGATGTTTGGCAGTTGGTCAGTGTGATCAGGCCATTACGCCGTGCGCGTCAGCGTGTTTGAACACATGTATGAATTTGTCCTTTACATGTCACATTGAATGCAGCTGCTCCATTAGGAATGAGCTGCTTGACAGTTAAATTCGTCGTGCTTGATATGTAAATGGTGCATCACGTAAATCTTCTCACTTCTGCTCAATCGGAACGTCGTCGAAAGTGCGAAGAAGATTCAGCAGTGCGAACGCCGTTCGATTTCCAGATCGCGCGGTTTTCTTTTCTTTATCTTATTACAATATCCATACATTGTCTCGCTCACCTCGCACTCTTTTCTCTTTTAGTAAAATCCAGTGATTGGCTCATCCCATGTGAAAGTTGTGCTCTTTTCCTGGGTGGCTGAAGGATGAGAAATCGAAGACGTGCTGAGGATGACCTCTCGGTTTACATGCGGTTGGTGCCAGTTCCCTGCCGGGGCATTGATGCTGGGTTTGCCATCGTAGCTAAAGTGCAAAGGGTTGAAGCAGGATGAAGGTGTGTGGGAGAAAAGTCAAGCGCTTCTCAGAGCTCGCGGAGAACACTAAGGCCTGCAGGAGGCCCGCGTTTTCTTTTCTCAAGCCCATTTTCTTTGGCCCGTCCTGTCTCTTTGATTCTCTCTGGCCCTCACTTGTAGGATCAGAGGCAGCGTTTCACTTCTAGCTCAATGGGAGACGGAGATAGTCCAAAAGCTTAGGCTCAGTGAGATATACAGGCTACTAACTGCATTGTGGGTGTGGGTGTGTGAGCGAGTTCTACATCTCTGTGCATGTGTGTGACATCCAACCGAGCACGGTGCTAATCTGCTCTTATTAAAAGCATCTTTCGCCGAGTCCTTCTCTCCCGAGCCGGTAGGTGTTTACTCTCATGGGCTAGACAACACCCCCATTGTGTCACAATCATGTCCGTTTGTGTTTTGCTGTATATGCAGTGCAGTCTGTGTCCTTTGTTTGCCCTCTAATGGCCAGATGCAGTACTACAGCAAGGTTTTTTTTTTTCATTTCATAGTCATCCCTTTCATATACATACATACATACATACAGACATACATACATATTGTGCCTCCAAGATTTTTGTGTCACTTGACATACAAAACAGAAGTAAATATTTTAAGATAAGTGTGCAAAACTACTAGTGTAGCATTACTAGTGCGTCACAATAAATCAAGTACACAGGATTGTCTTTTGACTTTGAGTCGCTCACTTATGGAGGTTACCATGTGTGTACCATATGGATATACGCTGCGTGTGTGCTGTTTTCCCAGACCAACTGGTTACATCTGGTCTCATTTCTCATGTCCTGGATTAGGATGCTGTCCTAGATTCAGAACTTAGTGTTAATGACCAGCCAAAAAAGATGAATGATCACATTATACTATTATATTTACATCTATAAATATATACAGTGGACTCCAAAACTTCTGAAAGCACTTCTAATTTATAATACAATTGTTCTTTGCATATGAGTGAACCTTTGAAATAGTTCCATGAGTTTCTCAGTATTTGTTTCGTCCCCTTTTTGTGCGCTCGAGCCGGCGTGGACTCCACAAGTTTGCGCGAAACCTTAGATCAAATCCATCAGAGTGAAGACCGATCACGTGCTTCAGCAAAAGAGATTAGACATGAGGAACCTTTTGTATGAAGCTGTTAAGACGATCAGTGTCACAAACCTGCCAACATTTAAATATAGATGTAGAATGTTAAATACTGGATATTTCAAAATTCTTAAACCTTTATTTATTTTAATATTTTTTAAAATTATTATTTAAAAAATTTGGCTCAGAATCAAATGGAAGGACTTTACCACAATGAAGTTCACAGTCACTTTGCTTCCATATATACAATTTCAGTCAGTAGAAGAGAACGTATAGAGAACAGCAAGTACAACTTCCTTCCTTTTAGATGTGACAGCATTTCAGCATATGAACTATTCATACCGAGTTTGCTGCAATGCTCCCATTTGTGTGTTTGGTCCACTACAGGAAATAAAAACTAGAGGGGGGAAGAAAAAAAAAGAAGGAGGAAAAAGTTTCTCTATAAAACGCATTCATTTGTTGGTTAGTAAAAGCATGGGCTTGTGGTGAAGGCCACGTCTTTTTTTTCAAAATGGAAATGGATTAGTCATTTTCATGTCACTGTGCAGAGACCCCTTTTAAAAGCCCGGAGCAGCACTTTGTTTGCAACAGAGTAAATAACAGGGGGAAATAAAAGTGAACTAAAAATACGATTAGACAGACGAATAAGGAACGTTTACAGAAATACGTAACGTTTGCCATTTGAGTGTTTTTAGCATTGATATTTTATTGAAAGCCACTCTGTTGAGTGAATAATACATGAATTGTGAACATCAGGTCAGCAAATAGTTTCTTTTATTTAGGTTTGCATGCATGCATTTGTTTGTTTTTTTTTCCTGATCTAAGACTGCTTCACTGTAGCAAGGTTAAAGATGATTTATGTTAAACTTTGTATTCGCATATTAGTACAGGATGGTCCTGAACGTACGTGTACGGTCCCGGTCGGGTCATGTTCATCTGTTAGGTGCTCGAAATGTCCTCCATGAACGTTACAGCATTCCTGGAACCTGGAGCCGACACTGTGACACACAGCAACACAGATTCTGGTTAGTCTATAAATGCTTGCGAGAACAATTGCTAAGAATTCCTGTAAGAAAGAAATAATGATCAAAATGACGTACAGCCACAAAAGCTTTCATGAGGAAACATTTAACAGTTGAGAACGTCAGATGATATTTAAAGGAACTGTAAACTTATAAACAAGTGCATATTGTGTTCCCTTTTTTTCCCCCGCATCTCCGTACAGCCCCTAGTGGGTAAATATAGATATGACTCAAGCTTCAGTGTAATCTCTGTTCCCAGATATCATCTCTGATCAATTGTAAACACATTTACGCTGTCCTGAGTTTCCTCTCTCGCAGTTTGGGAGTGTCCTACTTTGAGGCTTTGAACTTTTCCCCTCTCTCTTCCTAAGAGTTTGCGTTAATCCAGACTGGCCTGAGGGAATGACCGACGCAGGGCGCATTATTATTATTATTATTTTTTTACTACATTTCTTGCGCCCAATGTGTTCTACAGACCGTAACGCAGCACTGAGAATTTAGCTGAGGGTCAAGGTGTCAGGATTAATTCTGGGTGAGACTGGATGGAGGGGCAACAAAAAAACAAGTCTCTTGCTTCTGTCCGATAGGGTGCACCAGCTGTTAGCCTCTGATAATGTAGGCTAAAGGGAAAGAGATCTAAAAACCCCAGGCAGATGATGACACACACACACAGGCTCCATAGCATAGACATGACTGACACTAGATTCAGGACTAAGTTAAATATAAGGCTCCCATCACTATTGGTGAAAAAGCCACTCCCATCATCACTGTACACACACAAGCAACGAATTGGTAACAAACCGTCATCGCAAATTCCTGTAATTTCAGAAAGCAAACCTAGACAGCTTTGGGTCAGACAGTGGAAGTTTGTAGAGACGAGACAGCAGGGCTGATACGGGAGGAGTGTAAGCAGCAGGAATAGACAGACATAACTCGAGTAATAAGGGAATTGTGGGCGAGAGGTCTTTCGGGGGTAAAATCGCAGCAGGTGGTCACAGTTTTAAGCAAGGCAAAGCAAGCACCAACGGGACAGGACAGCCTGAAGTGGAAGAAAAGGACGACATTGCATCAATCAGCATCAGCTTCATCATCAGCATGCCCTCCTCATGAACCCTGATAAAATTGTCACCCACTTGACGGGAGTTCGGTTTGCAGGATTTCATTCGCGTTTTATTTATTTATTTGTCTCCTTCTTTAATCCCAAATGGCCTTCAAGGGCGAACATAAGGACAGATTATCCTTGGATCAGCATGCTTCACGAGACACGGCTCACGTTTTTAACGCTGGATCAGTGAGGAACACACACAGCATCATTTATAGAACTCGACCAGTATAGGTTTCTGGTGAAAAATAATCTCGCTAGATGATATTTGTGGATTAAGATTAATGATGATAAAAGTGAGTGAAGTATTTAAAAATAAAAAAAGCACATAGTTTGTTTTATTCTACCAATCAATTTTCCTAATCAAATCAAAAATAATTTAAGTGCTTTGTAAAAAATGAAATTCATATATACACGTAACTGCATGCAGCTCCATAATACACTTTAACCTCATGGATCTTTTATTTACAAATATATTTAAGGAGTAAACCTTATAAAATAAGGTATTTTATGGAAATAAAAACATGACATTATAAATGCTAATCAAATAGGTTTTAATAGTTTTAACACCCAAGAGTGTTGAGTCTATATTATATTATATTATATTATATTATATTATATTATATTAAAATATATTTGTGTTAGCAAGGATAATTAGAAGTCTTAAAATATTCAAGCATTTTTATTATTATTATTATTATTGGCTCTCTTGTAATTATACTCATTGCATTTATACGTTAGTGAACAGGGGGGAGGGAATGTATTAAAACTGAAGCAATCTATTAGCGCTGCGTTTATTTTCACAATGTGTTGCATTAATCTGTAGAATCACTTCTTCCAAACAGCCTCCCATTTGAATTTTCAGCAGCTTCTTAAATGTCTGCCTTTTCCACCATTATGGTTTTTTTTCATTCTCCAAGACGCAATAAACGAATACTTCTGGCCCCCAGATGGCTTTATTGTCCCAGTCATATGATCTACCACTTTAGTCCAGCTAATACATACCATCAGTCATCAGCGTGCACTTTAGCGTGCAGAATCATAATCCCAGGACTGTTTACCTACAGTATGAGTGGTTTATTGTCCTAGCCATATTATACCTTTTAATCAGGAAGGGTTTACACATGTTTAATGACCTCCGACCACATCCACGATATGAACAATAATCCGGCAAGCCACATATGAAGAGTATGAAATATCGAAACGGGTGCTGGACGTCTTGCAAAAGAATCAGTGTGTGACTCATGATCACTGTCTCTACTAACTGACAGCGCACGGCTGGTGAAATGGCAATTTTGTACCACTTATGTAGATCAGCATTTTCAATAATAATAATAATAATAATAATAGTAGTAGTTTTAGTGCTAAATATGATGTTATACATATCTGCTTATCACCTCATCTAAATATTGTGAAGTTGTAAAAGGAAAAAGTGTTTTATTATTATTATTATTATTATTTATTTATTTATTTTATTATTATTACTACAGCAGGTTTTTATAGCCTACAGAGAAACAGTGCACCAGTAACCGATTGACCCTGAGTGCGCGCGCACACACACACACACACACACACACACACACACACACACACACACACACACACACACACACACACACACACACACACATCCCATAGAAAACAACAGACTGTAGGACAGTGATTGAATTCAATGAGATGGAAAAGAACAGGATTAAATCTGTATCCAGCGATCAAAATATTACATTTTGTTTCGAACATTTGTCCGAATATTATGAGTGTGCGGCGAAGTTGTCACTCTCACCAGGTCATGTGTACCAGACAAGGGCTACAGACGCAGTGCAAACACAAACAGGCCTGGGAACATCAGCTGTGATGCAATTGATTTACGCTCAAAACAATAAAAATAAATTGTGCTCCACTTGATAAATTACTGATGTACACAAATCACCCAGCGAGAATTCCTGCCTCCTTTGTCTCCAGCAGTGTTTGTGTTTATGATATGGAGATAATTTGGTTTTGATTAGGCTGCTGGGTCGTTCAATAAAGCGAGCTATGCATCAGTGACTAAACTAAATACGTCTCAATCAGGACGGCTGTGTGTTATTTCAATAACAATCCTACCGCCCGCGCCGACTTCTGTCGGGCCAGCTGCCTTCCCTTCCTTTTCCTCCATCCACACGTACGCCAAGGCTCCGTGACACATCACTTTCATATTCCTTTTGCTAATATTGACCTTTGCAATGCAGGCACTACAGGAAGCTCCAGTTTGTACTTATAGTAAATCAAAATTCGCTACCGAGCATTGCTACCAAGTGTCTCAGTGCGACTAATAATGAATCATGAGGTCTTAGTAAATAAGGTAGTCGCCGTATAGCGTTAACTATTCCACCATGTCAAGGGTAACCAATGTATTTTACTATATTGTAGAATATGTAGCATAAGAACCCAATTACACTAACACACACATGCACAGGCAGACAGGAAATGACATCATGCCATAATTTATGTATCTGGATGGACTCTCAGACAGCTAGGTGGGTTACAGCGCTCACAGAGAGCCATGGGGTAAAGACAATGAAGAAGAAGCTTTTTGACAAGACAGTGGTGTGTGTTTGTGTGTGGGGCACACAGTGCGCTAAACAAACATGAGTGTGTGTGCAGGGTCAGTGCTCGGTCAGAGTGTGTGCGCATCATGGGGTTTGCGTGGTGTGTTACGGCGCCCTTCTGTCATTAGAGGCAAAGACACGTAACGTGGGCCGAGTGTGCCGTCTACCGTACGGAATCTGAATTTATCCCGCACGCTTACTCAAGAATTTTAACTTTTGCAATATTTATGACAATAAGAATGATAAACAGTACTGTAAAGCATCTCTTTGTAAATACTGTACTTTTTTTTAAAAGCATTTTTGGACTAAATTATTACAAGGTTGCTTTTATTAAAACGATCATGTTTGTTTTTTTGTTTGTTTTTTTATTCCGTAGGATGTATTTAGTTGTATTAAGTAAAAAAAAAAAATTCTATTTTGATGGCTTTTTTTTTTTTTATCTCAAACTTAACACACTGCATGATGCATATGAAATGATTATATGTTCAGAATGATGATGTTATGTGTGTGTGTAGAAGGAGAGAGAGAATAAAAGAAGTGTTATTAGTACAATCAGGAAGTAAAAAACAGTCTCTGTTTGCATACAGCTCGCGAGTAAGGAAATGTCCCCTGTCCCTGCAAGGACTCGTCTCTGAAATTTCACATGTAAAGGTCGAGCGATCCTTAGTCTGTTTTTTCCCCCTCAGTGTGAAAGCTATTCTCACTGCCACGTTTTTCTGATTTCCCTCAGGATGGAAATATGTGTGTGATAGACAGGTTAAGATACAGGAGGCGACTGTTCCCACCTGTTGATCTCTCTCTCTCTCTCTCTCTCTCTGTGTGAGTGTGAGTGTGTGTGTGTGAGTGTGTGTTTTCCAAGAGTAGTGTGAAAAGTAATGCACAGTTGGTTGGTGGTTTGAGGGCTCCTGAAAATGTCTCTCACCTCACATACTGGGCCTCATGCCCTGAGAGTGTGTGTGTGACTCTGTTCACAGGATATAAGGACAGGGTGACTCTAGATTGGCTAAGAGAGCCATACTGTATATATAAACAGAAAAAAGTGAATAATAATAATAATAATAATAATAATAATAATAATAATAATAATAATAATAATAATAATAATAATGATGATGTTTTCATGGGAAATTCCTAATAAAAGTAAACAAAGCGCAAGCATGTTTTATTTCTAATTATTATCTTCACTTCCCAGTAACATTCAGACCAAAAAAATTCATTCATCATAAAAGAGGAAAAAGAAAAAAAAGAAAAGTATAACTTTTGTAATGTTTTCAACAGCGTGGTGATATTTTCTTTTTCTGCAATTTTTATTTTAGTGCTTTCCTCTTTTTAATTACCGAGAGTTAAAATAAACATTAGAAAGTTTCTGTTTTGCGTCTAAAGATCAAGCTCTGGACTGTGACGTCTCGTATTGGAGCAGCGCTTTCATCGATCACAATCACAGAAAGGCGAAATGAAAGAAAATATGAGTAACACAATGAGAGAAAAGTAAGAGTTCCACCTTATTTTCCGTGATTTCTCGTCTGGCTCGAGGAACAAGCCGTGTGTGTGCGGGTGTGCGTGTGTGTGTGTGTGTGTGCTGTGTATAAGAGCTGTTTCTGTGTCAGGACCTGACATTAAATCTTTCTATTAATCTTTCTTAACAAAGCGTCAGACTCTAATGAGCTACAGCATTTACAAACCCTTTTATTACTATTCGTACTAACTTTATTGTCTATTCATCCCGAAGTGTAACAGAATATCGAGACAATAACAAAGTTCACTTTTTTACAGTCATAATCAACGTTGATTCATCCATCTTTTTATCGAGAGAGCATCCAACAACACGGCCACAAAATTCTGAATATAAATAAATATATAAATATCCTTGTAATTGCATAGAGGTCATATTTAACACAGGAATGCAACACTTATAAGGAACACCATTTTAATATTCTCGGTATGAATGAGAAAAAAATAATCATACGTGCTTCATGTTTTGTTTTTTTTTAAGGAAAACTGTCTTTCTGTTAAATATAGAGGGAGCCGATACATTTCTGTTTACTGTAATCAAATACAAACGTCTAGCACAAGATAAAAGAATAATGCAATTTGCATTTTCTCAACAAAAAAAAAAAAAAAAAGAAGGAGCAACCTCGATGCTAAAGTGTACATGCCGACGTAAAGATCACCGATTGTAACGTTCATAAATTAACACCGTGCTGCAAAAACACACCGGATATATGAATTTGTAAACCCATTACATGTAATTTGATTAAAAAGCACTGGACGTTAGCATTAGTTTAACAGACGACTAATAAGCGATGTTATGCTAAACAGCGATCATTTAACAAGCAGTAAATGATTTGCCGTGAAACATTTAGCATTAGCGTGCTTTCTTGAATGCTTAACATAATATTATCGTTAAGAAAATGTTTTTAAAAATGGTCTCCTGGAACAGCTTCATTTGATAAATGTTGAATTATTACGGTTTTCAAATACATTAATCTGTGTAAAATGGCAATACGTTCTTTTGGTGCATACAATGTAAAAAATAAATAAATAAATAAAGAACGTTCCCGTTTTGAAATTTCTATTGTTTATTTCATGTCAGGGAACAGATGAGACTAGACTTGAAATAATTATGCTTAAATAGTACACCTTATTTAAAGAACGCAGTACAAAAAAAAGAGATTACTTAAAATGACTAAATAAGTGATTTAGATTTTGTGTGTGTTCCAAGATTTTGGAATAATAAAATAGGTTTTATGAAAAAACAATAAAACAAAGGTGTGAAGTAGCAGTGATCGTCACTGATCGATAACCAGTCGTATTTACCGCGTTGGGAATTCTGTTCACGTGTTTATGGTTCGGTAATCGGAACCAGTAGGAATATGATTGAATTGAATGCAATCATTTTTGAATATGACAGCCAATGAGCGATGATATTTTGCGAGTGAACCGTGTTATAATGTCTGACAACAGGACTTCTTCCTTGTGCGCACTGGTTGGTGAGGGGACGCAACACAGTCTGGTGTGCAAGCCGCACTGTTTCCACCTGAGGCACACACTTGCATGTGTTTCACCCCATTACATAAAGCATCCCACATCAACGTTCCCAAAAAAGAGAGAAAGAGAAAGAGAGAGAGGATATTGAGGGCAGCTTTGGACTCATAATTAAGGTCCAATGTTGTTCGGTGATTTCATACAACCAGGCACATGCTGACCTACATACAGCTTGAACTTACAAAGAACCTCTCATTCAGTGTGTGTGTGTGTGTCTGAGTGTATAGCTCAAGTATGTATGTACCGAAGCAGGCCTGAACAGTAGCGTTAGTATGCAGCCCCTGAGGTTTAAACCCACTGTCCTGCAATCACAAAGGTATGACGGTAATTTCTGCCGCTCCGTGATGGTAATTTCTAGCGTGACTCATGAGAATAAACCCAGCAATTCACCGAGACCACCATCCAATTACCTTCCCTTATAAAAAGAATGCACGATGGTTCGTTTTGACCCCCTTGATTGAACGGTCAAGTTTTCTGTCCTCTGACCCGTGCTTTTATTAGCGTGTGTGCGTGTGTGTGCGTGCTCGCATGTGTGTTTTGCGTGGATCTCTTGTTGAAAGAGAAAACCACAGTGATGCTGAGTAAATGAAATTCCTTTGACAGGTCAGGAGTAATGTGAACATTTCTCCCTGACCATATATCTTTACTAGGGTTCCTTACGTCCACGTTGTCCGAGACCACCGGGTCCCCGGCCCAGCGCGCAGCGTCGAAGTGTTTGGAAAAGCCGACGCGAAACGTAGAACGTTTTTGTGTGCGAAAAAGAAATGGATTCGATCATGTATCGGTAGTCTTGTTATAAATCTACGTTCGTCGTTTCGATACTTCTTAGGGGCGTGTTTTAATTCTGCTCATGTATTTAGGGGTTCGTTTAAAAATGAAGCCACTTTATTTTAACAAGGCTTGTTTAGGCAGGAGGACGCAGAGGTAACAAGTCTTGACAAAGGGACCTCTGAAGAAATGGTGAAATTTAGGAACGCCATGATCGTGGTGTAGATGGTGGAACGATGGCCTGGTTTACAGGACCTTGTCCCATTGACGTCGCTGCTCGAGAAGCGGGTGAGGCCGGAGGAAGATGGATGTCCGGCTTACAGCATGGAAAACAGGTCAACCGCTCGTAATGCGCCTGAACTTTTGAACCGAACGAAAGCGGCTCCGTTGTCCGGACGCTCAGCTCCTGAACCCTGCCAGAAGACCGGTTCTTCAAGACTCGTCACCCTGATTTATCCTTATGTTCTCATCTGTTTTTTGTTTTCTTTTCTCTCTCTCCAGTTTTTCAGCCGACATGTTTGCATGCTTCGCATAGTGCAGGAGTAAACGTGTACACAGATGAGAAATGACACGCTACTGTGTGGATTTTTATATGAAAGATTAATCAAGATGATTAAACATGGCGTATTTTTTTTTTGTTGCTTTAATCTGCACACAACGCTATGAGTCAAATAAGTGCATCACAATCCAGTCCAGAAGACGCCGCCTTCAGTGACATCGGCGCGTATCGTCCAATCCCGTTTCTTTTCGATTGGGATTGGTCGTTTTTTTCCCTGTTTATGTGCGTCATTTGTGCTGCCCGATGAATGACCTCGCAAAGCGCGCCTCCGTTTTGCACGAATAAGCAAGCTACGTTTGGATTACCGACAAAATCATGGTGGCACCATACCTCATTCGCTCTGTTCTCGGAGTTCCTACCTCAGCAAAGACGACGCTGTTGTCGAGCTCTCGGCCGCCATGTTGAATCGAGACTCCTTGCTGCTGGTGCAGAGGAGTCGCGCTATTCGAAACCACAGATGTCTTCATTTCTGGCTGACCTGAATTTGTGTGACATCTGCTTAAAACGTCCGTTAATAAAGAGCGCAAAAAAATTCCTTCTGGGAGCGTGTCGCCCAACCTGCGGCACACCTTAACAAGTCTTCTTACTATCTGTCACATTTGCCTTCTTATGCGAGTCCTGTTCTCCTAAGAGTATGAATGAGTGCAAGTCATGTGTGTGTGTGTGTGTGTGTGTGTGTGTGTGTGTGTGTGTGTGTGTGTGTGTGTGTGTTTTTGTGTGTGGG
>JAQMYM010000035.1:4021321-4038576 GCA_030014255.1 Parauchenoglanis ngamensis
GTGCAAGTCATGTGTGTGTGTGTGTGTGTGTGTGTGTGTGTGTGTGTGTGTGTGTGTGTGTGTGTGTGTTTGTGTGTGTGGGGCGGGGGTCTCGGGCTCATAATATCGGATTGCACAGCCGGCCCTAACCAAATGTGAATTTTATACTCTAGTGAGCACAGCCTCTAGCTTTCATTAGCTCACATTCTCCTCAGCAATCCAAACGTCCAGTCGATGTGTGTCTGCCCATACACCCTCCCTGCCCCAGATACACACACACACACACACATACATACACACACTTCCCCTCCCTACTGTGCACTGCCTGGAGAGGTCTCGTGGTCAGCAGTAACTCCATATCGCCCCACGGTTCACCCGTGTTACTGTATTCCGCCAAAGTGTGCCTAGAGTAAGTTCGCTGCTAATGATTTCCCTAAATTCTCTTAAGACGGAGAAAATGTGGTAATTTACCGCCTGACTCCTGCCATCCATGTCATGTTTAAACCTTTCAGTTACTTTAACCTAATTTACAGCCTCAGAAGGTGTGCAGGCATTTTGCCAGTAAATAACATAGCTGGAGCTCGAGTTACTAGCCATCGGTTGTTTACGCTGGCACGTACTCATGTCAACTGCAAGAATTTTTACAGCAGCTCGTGATCACCGTCACTGAGGTTTGGGTTACGATCAAACATCTCTAAGCCTGATTAAGAAGGGAAAAACTCCAGTCCTGACTAATCAACTCATTAACCACTCAAGGCCGAATCATTAATGACATGACAAAGAGCACTTTGTGAAGGCTGAAAGGAGCTTACACTGGATTACCTGTGTACCAGGGTAAGCTTTTCCTCCTCACATTCCTACGTGTAATTTTAAACAATGTCAATCACAGACTAGTGAGTGGCAACAAAGAGGGCAAATTGAAAGATACATGTACGTAAACCGCACCTAACTTAAAAAACAATGAAAGAAAGAGAGAAGAAGGGAGAGAAAGAGAACGGGGCTGCGGTATACGAGAATTGTTTCTGTCAGAGTCTCCCGAGAGAGAAGAAAGTAAATGCTGGATCTGTCTCATACTATTAGAGCAGGCAGTACTTCTCAACCTAGCCTCCTTCTCTCTCTCTCTCTCTCGCTACCTCTAGACCAACAGAAGAAACTTTTTCAAGCACTACCCCCTCCTATTTCCACCAATCACATTTGTTTTTGTCTTAAGACTGCTAAGGACAATCGTCTGATTTGCCCTTTGCAATTAAAGCAGGTCTGTTTTGGGTCCACGGCGTAAACACAGGGATGAAATATGATGGTCTTCCTTGTTTACTACTCAATGCTAATGACTGCGAATGAATATCTGCCTCTGTCTTCTCCTCCTCCCTGCTGTCTGTCTCGCTTCTCCACTCACGCAGGCAGGCCATCAACTTCAATTCGACCTCTGGCTGCGCTACCAAAAAGGCGGTACGTGAGGAGATACACAAAAAAAAAAGTCGGGATGTCCATCTATGTGCAGTTTCTCTCTCCGGTTCATAGAGAGTGCACCACTCGGGGCATATGTAGCAGTAGCTAAAATAGACATGGCTTCAGGTGACTTTAGTCTGTCATTTCTGCCACTCTGCTGAAAGCATAATGCGTGGATTCTCTGACGTTCCTTCCCCTTGCCACTGCGCTGGTGCTAAAACAGAATCCGAGTGTTGGTCCAATAGCTTGCTATATAAAACTGATCTAATTCTGAGAGAGAGTCAGAGAGGAAGAGAGAGGGCAAGTGTTCACGTTTGAAAATTTACCAGCATGCACTGCTTTGTATTGGCATCATACTGATATTAGTGTGCATTTCTGATCCACTGTTTGTTTCACGACTTCCTCTTGAATCAGTAAAGAGATTAGGGAAGGAGTTAACTCGTCTCTGTCCCTGGACCAGCGAACGCGTGATCAAATTTGACAAACGACAAGAAAAATATCGGGTGTTCTTCTATCGCCCGAAGGTTTGTACCGACACCTGCTTTGCACATGAGCACACTTCTTGTATTACATGTTATGAGACTTTATGGCATCGCTTTACATATAAACTAAAAATTATAACACTAGCTATAGATTATCTGAACCGAAAAATACCCCAAATTTAATCGGTGTGTTTACATTATAATCGCTGTTTTTATATTCATTTGAAAACATATTCATATAAAATACCAACTTTTTAATCACCCCCTTAAATTTCAAGATTAATAATAGTTTATTCAGTTTGAACTGAACAAATACATTCAGTATTAACAGTAATAATAATAATAATAAAAAAGAATGTATTGGTTAAATCATATTTGTAGCACAGCACCATTAAATTCCTGTATCTGATTGGTCAGAAGTTGGTAACTGATTTAGTAGTACCTGCAAGTTTTAAGTATTAATGTAATATGTTATTGTTTCTATCATAACAAATGACACAGGCTGACATGCCATGTAATCTAAGACTAATAATAATATTGGATACAAAAAAAGATTGTATAGTGTATAGTGTATCTATGAGGAGAGAGTTATTTAACATTTATGGATGGAGTCTCGGGTGTCAGTAAGTTTTCCTTCAGGACAGAGGTCGTTGTGCTTTCTCAATAACGTGACAAGCTGTGGTTTTGTTTTATTTAGTTAGAGAGAGAGAGAGGTTGTTGAGGGAACGAGGGTTATAATATAATGGAGAACCGAAACCAATTTGATTTGCATACGTTCCACGTTATTAAATGTAAACGGTTAAAAAGTACAGCATGTCGTTCTTTAAGAATTAAAAAAAAAAAAAAATGCTGTAGTACAAGAGAAATAAAACATAACATTTATACAGAGTTGGGCAAAAAAATGTATCCATGCTTCAGGAACACTTCTACATATAAATGTCTGGAAGCTACCACGTTGAGCACGTCTTAGAGGCCAAAGGTAAATTGTATTAATCTGGTAATGTCTGAATAAATTTAGTCTTCAAATACTTATACAGATTTTTCTTTTCCTGAAATGCGTATGCATTTTCTTTTCCTGACTCCTGTATATAAAACGCATAAAATAATACAAAAGAAATAAAAGAATCGACTTCACGTCGGGCGTAATGAGAACCTTTGTCCTTACAAATCTTGTAAATAAATGTCATTTAAAAAAGGCACCTAGCATGATTTCAATATTTAGAACAAAGAAACATACGAAACAAACTTGAAGTGTTAATGCAGTGAATGTATTTAAATCTTTTCAGATAGCATGATTGCAAATTTCACACGTGACGAATGGTGGCATTACAGCTCGTAATTTCCATTTTACTATATTGTTAAATATCTATACATGTGCGTAGTTTTCTTTTCACGTGACTATTATTTATTTTCATACCACATTTCTCCAGAGTGCATAAATAGCTGGGGTTTTGTGTCACTATTGCACTATCCCTCATCAGATTTCCCGTCATTGTGTTTGTGAAGTCTGAAGCTCAGCAGGTGGGCTTCGCAGGGTCCCAGGGGGTCCTCGCACCACTTCCTCATGTTGCCATCCACTTAAACGCACTCACTTTCCTCCTCCACTTTCAGGCACTTGTCCTTCCTTAAAGCTTCCGAGTTTCTAGCATCTGGAATACATGTGATACATAGTGAGTCTGTCCAATTAAACCAGTTTTGTCATGGCATTGGCTAAGGCTGCAAAGAGTGTGGACAGAGGGAGGACATCAACAGCATCCTGCTGCTCGACATTTCACTTGGAATAATTCAGAGGCACTTTGTAAATAATTAAACCTCCCTCCTGGCTTTTAAGAGCTACTAGTAGTTGCTGTCATTCAGATGCCCATGCAGTGGTTTTTAATTTGTATTTTTTGCTCCAAATGCCTGCAATTGTACGGGTGTATGAGTGAGAGAGGAAAGAAAGACCGATAAACAGCTCACGGCACTGCATGTAGGACGGTCAGATCAAAATTACTACTTTAACGGTAAAATGTTGCTCTGTGAGGGTTTTTTTTTTTTTCTCCATAAAATGAGTAATAATAAATACATTTTCATCACTTGTAGAATTTATCCTCAACCCAGAAATGAGTAAGGTTTCTAAAACGTTAACACAATTCACGATAAAATGCTCAAATTATGACTACATTTAAATTAAGGATATATAAAAAAAAATGTAAAAACATATTCTCTTTCTAAAAAAAACAGGAATGATTAGAAGGATCACAACCATTCGTATGAGATCGGGCCGTAAACGCGAACAACTGGTAGTGCGTGCACATCTGTGTGTTTTTACAGTAAGCTGAGTGCATTGCCGTTGGTATAATGAGTGTTGGAGTGGTCCTCTATAAAAATCTTTACAGCACAGTCAAACTCCCGGGCCTTTTAGCTGAACACATGACAACGTGCTTGGCTCAGGGCCTGTCCATTTTTTAATAGCAATATCAGTTCATGAGGCGGATCTGGGATCGGTTACACTCGCCCGATAGAACTGTGCCTGTGTGTTGAAAAACGGCACTGAAGAAAGTGATCCTGGAGCAGGATATTTCCTGTAGATCTGAGAAATCAACATGGTCTCAAATTTTCGAGTAACAATCGTCAATTGCAACTGCCAAAATTTACAATACAATTTACAAACTCCGTTTGTATGAAATCGAACAAAATCCATGTGGATGTATCGTGCGATCAGTTTCGATCTATGCAGCTGATGCTCGTTACTTTGTTTAAACAGAGACCGCGTGAACTAGGAAAAAATATATATTTACCACAGCGAATTTATTCTCATATATTATAGGAATTTTTAGTAATACTACTTCTTATGCTGCGATAATTCAAAACTATACTACCAAGTAACAATAAATGAAACTATCATGAATTACTCATCATTTTAAAATAAAACCTATATACGTATATTCATTTATGTTTTAAAAAAATAAAACTATATATTAAAATATATCTTCACTCTTATACATACAGTACGTAAATAATAAATTAATTGTAAATAAAACATAAAAGATGTGTTAAACAATATAACAATATGTAAATATAATCTATTATTATCTCTCTTTTTTTGTAAGCGTTTCTAATGTTATGAAATCCATTTTCTCCAGATGAACATGCAGTCTCCTATAAAGCATTTTATTTTCCTGATGGATTGGATTCCAGGCTTTACGATACAGACGGATTCAGATACGTTTCCTTCACTCTCGGGTCTTGTCTTATTTAATAGGAGGACATATACTTCCGCTCATTTACGCAACTATCCAATCAGCTAATCTAATATCAGCAGCATAATATCCATAAAATCACGCAGATACAAGGCAAGAGTATACATCAAACATAAGAATTCTGAAATCTCAGCTGTGACATGGTTGTTGGTGCCAGAGGCAAATGTGCGTATTTCAGAAATTCCTGATCTCTTCGGATTTTCATCTGCAACATCTGTAGTTGACACAGAATGATGCGAAAAACAAACAAAAAACATCCAGCGGGAAGAGTAGAATGTCCAGGCTTGTTTAAGCTGACAGGTACGTACAGTAACTCAAATATGCTTTTCTGCAGCCACAATTGAAGAGTGGTGATCTGACTTACTGTATTTTTTTTATCCTCTGCATATGTTGTTAGATACTATAAATAACTTCATTATAGGCATCCATGACCATCTCCTAAGTATATTCGCTAGACCCGGGTGTGGACACAGTTACGCCTGTCCCCATGTGTGCAACAGTGGCTCATGAGGGAGCTGAATTGTAGGTCACAGTGTTGTCATAGTTTATTTGTCAAACAGCTTTCTGCCTGAACAGTTCACCACCAAGGGTTACCCAAAATCAGGAGTGAGACTGGGCACGAGGCTTTGTAGGTAGGGAGAAATGGAAGTCAGAAAACGAAAGAGTGCGCATGGGGGGGGTGATTACAAAAGCATTGGCTGAAGTTTTCTGGCGTGCTGAGCCCTCTGGAAGCTAACCTTCGAACTCTGGGTGTTGGAGTGGAAGAGACAGCTTCGTATTATGACACTGGCGAGGCGCCACGATGAGTCCTCTGTCTGTGTTGAAAGATCTTATAGCAACAAACACATACTGAGCGCCATGGCGACCACGCATGCTGAATTTTAGTTCCTTGAACGTGTGTATATATAAATATTGCTGTTGATAGGCGACGTCGCATTCTACAGGCGACAGATGGGGAAAGGAGTTTGTTGTGAAGGACACCGTGACGCTTAAACATGATGAAGCAAAGCAGAAGTGACAGGTCCCACAGTACTTGTTTAGTGTATGTGTCACCTCTTTCTTCCGTAATGTTTGTTTCCTCAGCTGTGATTTTTTTTGATTGCTTGTTTGCATCTCATGAGTTGCATTGGCACAGGTTACACGACAGCTAAATCACCAACTTGGACCAAAGTCGGATATGAGTCAGCTGGAGGCGGTAGGGCAGATTTATGCGCAATGGGAGACGGGGTTTAGGGGAAAAAAGTTCCTCCGAATGTTCTTGGAAAGTAGAACAAGATTATTTTTTAATCTTCTTGTCACTTGTGTGTAACGTAAACAGAATACACAATTCTACATATATGCTCTTGGAGTATCCTCCTGTGATTTTACTAGCCTAAATGGCACACTACATATCTCACATTTTGACACAGGGGAAGATTTTGTAGATCTGACTTACAGAATTACAATGGTGGATGAGTATACTACACGGACGGATCAGAGCTAGTGATCGCCACAGGCGACATGGCACTGTCCTTGAAAAGCTTTCTTCATACAGCTGACTTTTATCTTTACTCCAGAGTCAATAATTAGCTATCCTGACAGACATACAAGTGGTGTTTTCCCTCCTCAGGCGAACGTGCATCAATGGTGGCTTTATCTCTGCCTTGCCACGGCGCCTGCTAGGCATGTCCTGGGCTTGCATGCAAGATTTCCTTCTCCGCCACATTAAAGTAACATGTTGCCTTTTCAAAACGAGAGCGGACAACGTTCCCTGCCATTTAAAGAAAGACTTCAGTAAAAAATATACATAATTTCTCACTCCGTCCCAAATGTATTTGAGCAGGCAAGACACTTTTTTTTCCTTCTTTGCACTAAAGTCTACAAGTCTAATCAGGAAAATATGTCTGTCTTGTTCGAAACTATATCCGTGGATTCATTCGCAGATATCCAGACTACATTTATGTCAACCTCTCTGAAATATGTCAGAAATGCGTTTACAAATTTTCTATGGAGATGTAAAATCGATCCCAGAGCACCTTACACACTCATTAACAACTTGGAGCAATTTAGAGTAGACAGTCCATCTGCCAGTATGTTTTTGAGAGAACGTGCAAAAATCAATATTCAAATACGCATATCGATTTTACACTATGCAAAACCTAGAGAGCATGAAAAATCTGCACAGACAGTAACCGGACAGCTTAAAATCGAGACAAGCCACCGGTGCTCCAATGTAGCCCGCACAGAAATATTATACACTGTATGGCCAAAAGTCTGTGGACACCTGCACATCACGCTCGTAGGTGGTTCCCATGAAGACATGATTTGCAAAGGTTGCAAACCCCACTGAACACCTGTGGGATGAAGTAGAAAGCAGGACTCCTTGCCTGACATCATTACTGGACCTCACTAATGCTCTTGTGGCCGAACCAGCACAATAACAAATATGGTGAAAATTAGGTCACGTTTGTAGATTGTAGTAAGTAATACTATGTCTATGTAACATAACTGATGAACCGTATTAGGTATTAGGCAAGTGTGTGGGCAGATATTTTTAAGATGAAAAAAAACTTCCATTACAATCATGTTGCTTAGCTTTGAGTTAACAGTGGCAGTTTTCACATTTAATTACTGTTTAACACAAAGCCCAGTCTGTTCAGGTGGAGTAAATTAGTTAACAAGCATGCACTGCTAATTACAGACAACATTACACTCGATATTGGGTCAAATTAAGGAACAAGACATGACCTGTTTGAAAATGAAGGTTAGTATGTCTCCCTAAAAGCTAGGGAAGTATAAATCATGATACAATAATGTGTTTGACTGAAAAGGCTAACAATGTTTCTGTTAAAATTCCTTAATGTCAGAAAACTATAATATAGGAGGATCTACATAGCTGTTTACTTCTCCTCACTGTAAAAATCGTATCATGTTTCCGTCTCATTGCTGACCCAGTGGAGAAGTTTCCATACATAATCCTTAATGTTTAATCTTGATGTAAAATTGAACTTAATAATAAAGTTAACTTAAAATTAATCTAAAAAGTTAGTTTAAAATTGAATCTTCTCTACCAATACCCAGGAAATGTGACTATATTAGATGAGTAATGTCAACTTTGTGTTAGGCTCAATAACACAGTAATATTAGAAGCTTATTTAAGTTGTCAGTTAAATGACTTTCACCTATGAAATCACTGCAGATTAGTGGAAGGATGGGGTAAGAGCCCGTCTCCTGCTTTTAATTCCAACCACAGGCTAAATAAACAATTACGCATAGCTCTTGGCTATATTTGGCTATTTAATCAAAAGCCTTTCATTGCAACTTTGCAAAATTAGTTTTCTCCTTGATCGGTCCTTACTCTTAGTGAATACGGAATGAATGAGTACTCACATTTTCCCAGCATAACTGATCATAGTTTCCATTTTCCATCCATAGGTGGTTCCAAGAAAAACATTTAGTGAACAGATCTTTTTATAGAACACATCATATTGCTGAAAACTCCCTGAATGTACACCCACGGACATGCACAAATCCTTGCTTTTATTTCAATGTCACATTTTAGAGCCATTATTACTGTAGATGTTATTGTACATAAAAACTGTCAAAACTGGAGCAATTAACCTATTTTCCCCCCCTTTTTTACTTTTCAACAGCCCTGGACTAAATAAGCATTAGAGGCAGGAGCTGTTGACAAAGGAATGGCTTCTTGAAGACCAAATGAAATTTTGCTAGGTAAAGAATGTCATAATTAATTAAGGTCTGTCTTAAAATTTATCCTTTTAGGATGGATGATATGTACAGTTAAAGTCAGATGTTTTCAAGTCAACAAAGCAAATTTTTTTAACCACGTCGCAGATTTCATATTAGCAAACTCTAGTTTTGGAAAGTGGTTAGGGTCATTAGCTTCTGATAGGCTAATTGGGTAATTGTAGTCAATTGGAGGGGTACCTGTGGGATGTATTGTAAGGCCTACTCTCAAACCTAGTGCCTCTTTGCTTGACATCATGGAGGGGGGAAAAAAAAATCAGCCAAGACCTCAGAAACAAAAATTGTACACCTCCACACGTCTCCACGCATTCTGTCTCCTAGAGATGAATGTACTTTGGCATGAAAAGTGCAAATCAATCCCAGAACAACAGCAGAGGACCTTGTGAAGATGTCCTCTGTTCTGATGAAACAAAAATGTGTCTGTCCATAATGACAATCATTTGGAGGAAAAAGGGTGTGGTTTGTAAGCCAAAGAACACCATCCCAACCATGAAGCATGGGGTGGCAGCATCATGTTCTGGACATCAGCCAGGAAGTTAAAGCTTAGTCACAAATGGGTCTTTCAAATGGACAATGACCCTAAGCATACCTCCAAAGTTGTGGCAAAATAGCTTAAGGACAACAAAGTCAAGATATTTGCGTGGCCATCACAAAGCCCTGACCTCAATCCGAAAATTTGTGAAAAAGTGTGTGCGAGCAAGGAGGCCTTCAAAACTGACTCAGTTATACCTGTTCTGTCTGGAAGAATGGGCCACAATTCCAGCAACATCTTGTAAAAAACTTGTGGAATACGACCAAAATGGTTGACCCAAGAATTTAAAAGCATTGCTACTAAATACACACCTGTAAGCAGGCAGGCAAAAAAATACTGGTCAACATACTAGGCAAATAGGTATATCAGAGGCTGTAGCAAAAGCAAGATCAAAGTCCAAAAGAGTAATCCAAAAACGAGGTAGACAAAGAGAAACAAAGGCTTAGCACAGCTGTGAAATCAGATTAACACTTTGCAAAGAAACTGAACAATCTAAAGTCCTTAAACAGTGTGAGCAGTGATTAACTAAACTCAAAACAGGTGAAAGCAATCAATACTCAGGTGACTGTGATGGGCATGGTGAGTGCTGGGAATTATAGTCCTCAGAGGCCATGTTTGAAGAGACTGCTGGGAAACTGAGTCCGTGAAGACAGAGGCACAGAATCAGGTGGCAGAGATGACGTGACAAATACTTGTGTTGGTAAAAAATTTTAACCGCTGGGAATGTGATGAAACGAATAAAGACTGAAATAAGTCTTCTATGTACTATTATTCTGATATTTCACATTCTTATAATAAAGTAGAGATCCTAACTGACCAAAACCAGGGAATGTTTTCTAGGATTAAATGTCAGGAATTGTGAAACACTGAGTTTACTAAGCTGTATGTAAACTTCTGTAAAAACTGTAGCTACTGAATGGTCCGTGATAAAACATGAATTCATCAAACCTCCAATTCTGTGTTTGATCACATAATGATAAGCCTTCATAAGCTTTGATCCACCATAAAAAAATTAAAACTAAATGTCCTTAGGTGAAAAGTTGCAAATCTGAGGTGTTCGTTGCAACTAAAGTACGTAGCAGCTGAGTTTCTGCCAATGGCTTCTCAGAAGTTCAGGGAATTTATTTGCAATTTGTGGCTCAAGAAAAATGTCTGGCCCATTTATGAGATGAGCCCAATTGTGGTCAATCCTCTCCTTTTTCCTTCCCATTTGCCAAAGCCAGAATGTAAATCCAATCAGCCATTTTGCTGCTATGATGGATGGAGAGTTGGTTGATAGCTTCAGATAAGTCTAGTGCCTGTTAAAAGCTTGTGGGATTGATTGGCTCTGTTGTGCAAGACTGAGAAGATTAAATTGAGATAATAGGATAGGGTCATTAAAACCCATGCAGGAGAAATGGAATGAGAAAAAACAAGTTTGATTTAACGAGGCTCAGGCCTCTTGTGAATTGCTGTAATGGCTGCAATGTTGATCTTTCATTACCATCTATTTATCCATTTGTTTATCTGCTTCGTGCAGCGGGCTACTTGGCATAAATGTCATTTGAATTTAATCAGAGGATGCTGGCCAGGCTGAGAGAATAAAGACTACTCTGTATCAATTGTATAGCTTTCTATGTAATTGTCTTGGTGATTTTATTTTCAGGCACGCGATATTCAGAACTAAACAATTTACACTGTGTTTAGCCTAGAGATGACAATCAGAAGTCACTGATTTTAGCTTGGCACATTTACTCCATCCATTGCATATACATAATAATGTGTATTTTTCATGCATTAAGCATTACAGGCAACACCAGCAAAAGATGGCATGCATTATATGTTTACATTAACAACTGTCAAAATATATATATTTTCCTGATAATTATTCCTTTCAGTTACACTGTACTTAGGTTGATCACAGGGCTACAGTTGTGTTCAGCAGTTTATATACGATCATGGACATGAATGTCATGGTAAAATTGGGATTTCAATGATTTCTTTAAACTGTTCTTTTTTCCTGAATGATTGTACAACATACATCTTTAATAGAAAACAAGAATTTTGTGCACGAGTTTTAATTTATTTTGGGTTTTCTGAAATCAATACTGAGTCAAAATTATACATACACGCATTTAGATTATTAATTCAGTGGTGCTGAAACATCCAAAACCTGCCAAGGCAAAGGTGTCTTAACTTCCTGCTATTGATCGTGACTGACTATAGCTGGTGCACAACATAAAATGGGTTTGTTTGCCAGGTACAGGTTAATGAGGGGTGTAGCAACTTTGAGAAGATCTGGAAGATCACCCGTATTGTCACCCTCAGCTGAGAGGAAATTGTTTTGAATGTTCAAGAACAACCCAGGAACCGCCAATGCACAGGTCTGCCAAGAACTGGAAGCAGCTGTCCAAGGAGTTTTACATTGCCATTGACTGACAAGCTGCTGTCCAAGAAAGAAAATTGCTCTAAAATTGACACCTTCAAGCTCAACTTATGTTTGCAGCTGACCACATGGACAAAGAAAAAACCTTCTTGAGAAAAGTTTTATGGACAGATGAGACAAAGATTGAGTTGTTTGGCCATAATGACCATAGGTAGGAACTTGGTGGAACCTCATCCTTTTGGGGCAGTGATAAAGGTTCTGGGTTACTTATTAGAAGACCTGGGAGTTAAGGCCAAGCTAAACAGCTGAAACCTGGACACAGTTGGGTGTTCCAACAGAACAATGACCACAAACACACAGCTGGTTGAGGAATGGATAGAGCAGGTAACATTAAGCTTAAAGAAAGCTCTGACCTCATCCCTTTGGAAATTTCCCCAAGGAAACACACAAATGTAATTGAACTCTACCAATTCTGCCAATAACATTGGTCAAACATCCAACCAGAATTCTGCCAGAAGCTTGTTGATGGCTACCAAAAGCCAAGGTGAAACTTGCTAAGGGACATTTAATCAAATATCGGGTGTGCTATATGTATATTTTTGACCCTGTAGGTATAATTTTTACCCTGTGGAGATTACAGAAAAGACAAAATAAATTAAAAGTTGTGAACCACATTTTTTTCTATTAAAAATTTGTTATACAATCATACTTCCCCAATTCAAAGAAATCATTGAAAGCTCAATATTACCATGTGATTTATGTCCATGGTGACTGTAATTTCTTACCGCAACTGTGCATGACACCCATATTGCCTATACAGGTCGTATTATATAAAGGTCAGCTGTCAATTTTAATGTTGAATCAGTCAAAGCAGATGTGTGAAGTGATTTTTGTGGACATTTTGTTTTATCCCAATTTCTGGGCTGACTTATGTTTAAATGTCAAGCATTTAATTCTAAACCACAGCTTCTTCTGGTACATTAGAGTCACAGAATGAGTCACATAATAGTGAATATGAATCATTTAATTTAAAGTCTGAGAAAATTTGGACGAAATACATAGAACTCAAATGTAGTTTCATGCTTTGTGCATCGGTGTATTGTCATACTGGAACAGGTTTGGGCCCTTTTAATTAAAAATTGTAAAGTTGTCATGTAAAATGAAATTGTAAAGCTGCAGCATACACATTTTGGGTGTGATGGTCAGCTGTCCACAAACCTTGGCCAAATATATAAAAGACATTGTGTGTAAATTTGAAGTGGATATGTACACTGAAAGTATATTAATTAACAAAAACAAAAGTGCCCAATTAACAGTATTTTCTCCTCACTGTATATTTAAACCAGGGTCACATTTTTGTGCACCTGCCTAGAAAGAGACCAACTTTTTGTTTTTATTTATTTTTTATTTTTTTGTGAACCTCTTCAAATGACATAATGATTTTTATAGCTGATTAATTCTAAACTGCCTACACATACACCTCAACTTAAATCTTATCTTAACCCCAGGACCCAGAAGGAAATATTTTGGCCTGTTTCATACTATTCTATGACTGTAAGGCCATTGTTCCTATTTCATCATCGCAAATGTCTAAAGTGTACACACACGACCACAAAAGCTCCACAACACCACTTGAACCTCTAATGTTGAGGGTTAGGGGTCCATTTTCCATCTTTTCAAGATTTGATCACAGTAAGCTGCTGCTGTTGATAAACCTTGCAAAAGATAGATTTTCTCCCTCCCAGTGTGCAGCCACAAATCCTGTATGGATGGATCCAATTAAGTTTTTATTTATTTATTTATTTATTTAATGTTCAAGAAAATTTAAGAAATGTAAGAATATTCTCTTACACATTCTTGGCACATTCTCCCCCCCCCTCTTTCTCTCTCTCTCTCTCTCTCTCTCTCTCTCTCTTTTCTCTCTCTCTGTTGACCTTGTGCTTTATTAGGTTGATGCTGT
Source organism: Parauchenoglanis ngamensis (assembly GCA_030014255.1). NCBI lineage: Eukaryota > Metazoa > Chordata > Actinopteri > Siluriformes > Auchenoglanididae > Parauchenoglanis > Parauchenoglanis ngamensis. The sequence continues at coordinate 4,035,078 of JAQMYM010000035.1, forward strand.
GTGCAAACAAATGGCTTTCTAGCTTTAGATCACCTCATTATAAGTGTCTGCCTGTGTCAGGTCAACACCACTCTGATGGATCTGGAAAGTCAATACTGAAGAGGAACTCTGGCAATTGTCGTTACATATTACCCTGCAATATCAAATACTGAGGGAATGAGGCTGTTTTCACCCATATTTGAGTTTAATTATTAGGGTTGTATCAAAGAAAGTTTGGATTGATACATTAATTTAAAAGGTAAGGATTGAAATTAATAAGTTATTACTGATTATCAGTTGCAACTGATCCATAAATCAATTCAAAATTGAAAATGGACAGACAACTAATGTGTAAAAAATAATTCACATTTTTAAACTGATGGGTAAATAGACTGGCAAGGTCATTTTCCCAGAATTAAAATACTTAAAATTAGACATCATTATTCAAGAATAAGTGTTCCACTTAACCCAGATTCTAAGCAAAGGTTACATATCTGTCAGAAGCTACTACATTGTAATGTGAATAGCAGATTCATCTGATTCAAATCAAAATCATATCGTCTGGAATTCTGAATTTCTAATTATATAATTATGGCACATTATATGAGCAAAAAATGCTATTCATTTCTGTGTTCTCTATGAAGCCGAGGTACAAGCCTTAACACATGGCTCCACATGTGCTTCTCCCCCACATACACATCATTTTAAGGGACTATCTTACTGAATGTGAGAAGTCAGTGCAAATAACAATTACAGGTGGCCTGTGTGTGTGTATGTGTGTGTATATTCTGGTATTCCTCTCATTCCCTCTGCCAGGCTACCTGGCCAAGCAGAAACATTCGGATTAGTGGAGTCGGACTTGCTCCATAAACTTTAATACCTAGACTACATTGTGGTTCCACACACAAGTTAGCCTGATTGTTCCTGGCTGTCTCGCCTCTGAGCTTATTACAGACGGTATATAAGGACTCACTTGTGCACACCCAGGTTGCAAGGTATTGATGTTGTTTAGTGTGCACTTTGCCAAGCCTTTATTGTCTTTCCCATTCTGGATCTTAGATCCTTTTCTTGTTCCTGTTTTTTGCTGTTTTGGATTTCCTTGCATTATCTGTGTTTGCTTCTCACCTGACACATTGCAATACCCTAGCCATGACCTTGGATCACGTTTTGGATTTGCTTACCTGTTTGGTGTTTTCTCTGTATTATTGTCTTGTACACATATTCCCTGTAAATAAACCTCTTTATGCATCCTCCCTCATCACCTTGTCATCCGTACAGAATACTTCACCTTGCAAATGGATGGAGCAGGTTAACACGAGTTTACCCAGGACAGGATCACTATGCCGGGGCCAGGCTTGTTTAGTTTCCTCCAAAGTAGTGTTCAATTCCTCCAGCCATTTATTTTGACTACTTCTCTGATGGGTTCTTTTTCCTGTACCAATTGTTTTATGAGGACCTGGTGGAGCCCAAGCTTGCAGAGAACATATTGATGGTTTGCATGGTATATTGGCTCACAAGGAAGGCACACCATTTGGCCGAATATTTAATTTCCATTGAGCACCCATGCCTTAAAGACAGTGTTCGGATAGATGCTGAAGTGGCTCTTCAAAGCTCTTCAAAGGGGAGGTGCTGAATCCAGTGAGGAGTTTTTCCACAGGCCAAAAAGGCAGCCTGCATTGAGGAGCTCCGTCCACAGGCCGACAGGGTGGTCTTCACTCCAAGGCTCTCTCCACAGGCCGACAAGGCTGTGACAGCTTGTTCTCCAAAACTCTCCCTACAGGCCAACAGGGCTGCCTGAATTAATAAACTTCCTCAACAGGATGATGGAGCGGCCTGCACTCCAGAGGTTGGCTCTCCTCCCAGCTTCAAAGAGGGCGTTGTTGCCCCGCCTCCCAGCTTTGAAGACTGCATCCTCACCCTGCCTCCCAGCTTTGATGTAGTTGCCCTGCTTCCCGGCTTCTATGTTGCCTGCCTCTTCCTGGCTTCTGAGAGGACAATGTTGTCACCCCGCCTCCTTCTGTGAGGATGATATCATCATTCTTCCTTCTACCAAGGTTGTCAGGTCAAAGCCTGAGTCCCTGCTTGGGTCCCTGACCATGCCCTCATCCATGCCAAAAACCCAGGTGGCAATGGCCAGTCCACCTGTCAGGGCTTTCATAAGTGCTTTGGGAGTAGCACCTGGGGGGTTCTGTCATAGTATTCCCCTCATTCCCTGTGCTGCACTGTCTGGCCAAGTGGAAACTTGCCACATTCCCTGTGCTGTGCTGCCTGGCCCAGTAGAAACTTTCCAATTTGTTTAGCAGGACTTGCTCCATAATCTTCAGTACTCAGGCTGCACCCTGGTTCCATGTTGGCCTAATTGTTCACAGCTGTCTCACATCTGAGCTTATTACAGATGGTATATGAGGACTCACTCACATGCACCCAGGTCATGAGGTATTGATGTTGTTTAGTGTGCATTCTGCGAAGTCTTTATTGCTACTTTGCTACTTTTACTTTGGTACTCTGTGTTTTAGATTTGTTCTTGTTCCTGGATTTTGCTGTTTTGGATTTGCCTGCATTATCTCTGTTTGCTACTTGCCTGACAAATTGCTATACCCTGGCCACATCTTTGATCGCATTTTGGATTTATCTGCCTCTTTTGTCTTTTCCCTGTATATATTGTCTTGTATACATATTCCATGTAAATAGACCTGCATATGCATCCTCTTTCATCATATTGTAATCCTGACAATGTGTGTGATTTTGTCCACTTCCCAAAACCAGACAGTATTTTTGGCAAAATAATGTATAATTATTGTATACATTAATATACGATATATTATTTTGTATAATTTTGTATAATTTTAAACTACCAGTGAAGATTGTTTTTATTCATTCTCATGTATACATTTTGTTTATGATGAATAATACAATTTGTTTTTGTAAGGAGTTCTCAGAAACTCATAATTTGTTAAGAGATATAAGATACAGTGTTTAATGCTCAGCTTGGATGCTACCCATATATGGTTTCCTGTGGGTTTTCTTCCCAATTCCCAAAAAACAAACTCATGAGTGAACTGGCTGGTCTAAATTGCCTCTAGGTGTGGATGAATGTGGTGCCCCTCAATGGACTGGTGTCACTCAAGGTGTAATCCTGCCTCGTCCCTAGATCAGACTAGTTATTGAACCAGGTATCACAGTAAGCTAAAGTTGCTATGGGATCATTTTCATTAGCTAGGTTGTTCAGAATTGAAAAGATCGTTCAAGAAGTAATACACAGATTTGAGAAAAGATAGCTGTCTGTGGGAGGGGCACAAAATATCAACTCTGTGATTGGTGAAGTGTCATGCAAGCTTTTACTCAATACCAAGACTACTGGTGTAGAACACATATATAGACATTTGAAAGTTATTAGTTACTCACCCTTCATAAATGCATGTTGTGCCACACAAGAAAAAAATCTTCCAAGATTCTAGAAAAGGCTGTAGCACAGCAGTTATGCTCATACCTACATAGGAATGGCATTCATGAAATGTAT
>JAQMYM010000035.1:4057190-4079184 GCA_030014255.1 Parauchenoglanis ngamensis
TATATATAGTTTTTTTATGTCCTTCTTAAGTGAAATGGGAAAGCACAGTATTAATCACAATGTAGTTAGCATTTGGAGGAGCTTTGGCCAAAGAAAACGGCCTTGTTTTTCAATGTCTTGAGATAACTCTGACCATGGCGGAATGATGATAGTAATTATGTGAGGCAATTTAAAGGCTGGATCAGTCCAACATGCTTGTCTGGTGCTGATAGATGACCCAGAGCAAAGCTGCTGATTACTGTCTCTCATTTACTTATCTTTCGCTCTCTGTCTCTCTCATCACTCTCTCAGTGACTCTTTCATTATGCCCATTTTTTCTCTGTTTTTTTGTTTTGTTGTTGTTGTTTTTAAGCAACACATGCATATACACATTACATCAAGGCTTTCCATGAAGGGAAAATGATCATAATGTACACTATGTAGATGCTAATTTGCAGGTTTTCTTATATTTCCCATTATTTTATTTACAATACAGAACATAACAGAGATTTGAGAAGGAGCTGGATCTAATGACTTCCATGTAATCAAATGCGAGGCAGCCTTGTGACTCTGAGGGAAGTGTGTCTGTAAGATAGATTTGGTTGAAGATCTCATCACGGTTTATCAACACAAACTCACTTGCCAGGACTTGATTAGGATCTAGTGACAAGCCGCTACGGAGGTAATAATTCATATTATATATCTGCAGGGACTCTGTACAGTTGTGTAATTTGAAGGGCTCATTGTGAATAAAGTAAAAAGTCCAACCACTCAGAGGGAAGGACAAAAGAGGACTGGAGAGACAAAACATAATTTTTGTATCACCTTCAGCCCCCTCCAAAAGTATTAGCTGTAATTCCTAAACGGTAAAGGCAATATTTTTGTTATTAATGCTGAAAGTCTACACTTCAATCACATGTTGATGGCTCCTTTTCAAATCCACTGTGGTGGTGTATAAAGGCAAAAATATGAAAATTGTGCCACTGTTCCAGTACTTTTGGACTGTAGCGCTACAGATGCTAAATAAAACACTAATTACATTGTGCACTATAATAAAAAGGCAACTAAGAAGCTAAGGCAAATAGCTTGATTAGCAAGACTGCTAGTATGTTTCTTTTGTATTATGTTAGAGAGGCAGGCCAGATGGGGATGAATTTTTATTTTTGGAGAACAAATTCACAGTACATGGAAGGGGACATTAAGTAACAGGGATGTCACTGAGGAGTGAGGGTAATTTATGTAGGTAAACCCATTTCACTGAACATTAGCAAATTAATTAGCAGCAAAGTGGTGAGGTGGTAGGCAGTCTATCACTGCTGCTCTCTGGCAATGATGCCACATGGCACAAAATGGATGCCATAACTATGACACTGACAAATTGTTTGGCATTTATATATAAGTAATAATTAATTTTCTCATTTGATTTCCTGACTACCATGGAAACATTGGAGAGTTTAAACCAAGCAAACCCTATTTGCTATAGCTTAAAATTTGCAAAGCTATGCCCGCTACTTTTTCCATAAAAATATTAGTATTATAATGTGAATCAGGTTAGCAGCTTGCATTATACCATCGACAGAGGGACTGAGGGATACTGGCACCCCATTCATAAACTGTACGTGCAAAAGGCTGCCTGTGTGTTTACAACTGCTGACATGATTTATTAGAGCAATGTTAGTGTCCGCTATGCATTTGTTATCACCATGGCCTGGTACTCTGCTTAAGGAGCTCATTTATTACACGTTAATGAGTTGTTGATAACGGAACTCCACATACAGTGTTGCCAAATGTACACGTTGGATGGAGGGAATGAAGATGCTGCCAGAAAGATTTCACCTGGAGGAAAGAAAACTTGCTGAGTTGAAACCTCCTAACTTGCCAGTCGTCACATCAAAGCACAGGAAAATTGTTTGTGCATTGAGACTAAGAACCAGGTGGTGTAATGAAAAAGTAATGCAAATGTTAAAAAAATAAATTACAAAAAATACTGAAAAATTAGCATGATTTTAACACTACATTGCTATCCTGCAGTTTTGACCCTTGACTGTTCATAATAAATCATGACATAGTTATAAATGTCCCCAATGAAGCTGACAACGGCTAGTTTACCAACTACTCAGTGCAATAAAAGACCATAACACCTTTATAATTTCAGGGAATGGTAATTAAAGGACTCATTAAATGTCAAAATGAACAATTGTGCAACAGTGGTTCCAGGGGTAAGCCAAATGTTGATTGTCACAGCCTGTCATAATCAGGGAAATAAAAATCTATCAGGAATAAATTAATACTTATTGCATTTTATTGCTGTCTGACCAAGGTGTCATTGGTATTATAATGAGCTTAATTTAATGACGAAATCAGGGAAGCCAGAAAAGGCATTTGGTTGTAAGTGAGCAGGAGAATCGTAAATTCATTAACATTGCTCTGGGCATTTTTTTCGATGGCTTATAGGCTGTTGTGGACTTTTACTGAGAGTTAAATCATGGAAAAGCTGCCATATTACTGGTTTCATGGAGTGCAGATCATTTTACAAATGTGGAGCCAAAATGGATGGCATATTTTGGGACTGGGGATGTAAGAAGATATTTGGGTTCCTTTAGAGATAGTAAATAGATTTTGCTCTCTCTCGCTGATCTTTATACCCAGCTAAACCAGTCTTTAGTGAACAAGTTTCGAATCCTGATAACTCCATTGACCCTGTTCTTTGTGAGGGAAATACAATTTCTCCATTTTCAGTCAACCAGAAAAGTGCTAGCCAACTGTGTGCAATTTATAAATATGAAAAACAGCAATTAGTGGTTCCCTCCAAGACGTTTCAGATGCCCTGAAACGTGCAGGTCAAAACGATGTGGTAGGTGGCTTTTCCATATCTTGTTAGCTTGAACGTCTTAGCTCTCACCTTACCATTCCTGCTAGCTGGTGTTCGCTAAGTGAAAATAAGCTAGTGGGTAGGAATTGGAAGTGATAAAGGTGAAAAAGATTGTGGAAATGAGCCAGTGAATGGGAATTAGCAGTAATAAAACAATACCAAATTTCAGTGTTGCAAATTTAGTTTAATGCACCAAACCAAGGTGGTCACAAGTGTCTAAACAGAACTACTGGCCTGTTCTTCTTTAGCAAGAATCATTCTACTAGATGGGTTGCTTCAGATTACAAAAAAAAAAAAAGAAAGTATTATGTTTTGTATATCTACTTAACACTGGTGTAAACCTTAACAATTCGGTCCCACCTATGTTATCATTGAGGTTTGATTCAGATGTTCAAATTAACTTTAAATCATTTCCCATCCCATGCAGTTCTTTATTTCACAGTAGTGTTATTGGGTATCTGATTGAGCAATGCTTGACAAGCATTTTTCTTTTTCTTTGATTAAATCATTAGTTCCCAATTGAAGATGCACACAGCAGGTTTCTTCACACTTTTTCATTCACATGCACATTCTATTTAAAGAGTTTAGGCTTAAGTGATTAACGCCAAAGCATTTTAATTAATTCCACATTTTTATCTCTATTAAAACATTAACAAAATTTTAACAAAATGTCTACTGCATTTTGTGGTGCAGCAGGTCGCCTGTGGTGTATTCCAGCCGAATTAAATTTGTCTTCCATGCTCTTGACAGCCACTTTGTACTAAAACAAATTCAGAAAAAGAAAAAAGAAAAAAAAAGAACCTGTAATGGAAAGCCATTTACATTGTTCTCAGAATCTACTGCAGCCAGAAATGAACACAGGTTATCATTTATCATCTTTGAACAAGGGAATCAGCTTTGTCAAAGCCATTCAATTATGAAGCTGCCACTTATTCTTTTCTTTGCCCAGATAGTACAGCATCCTACAAAACAACTTCACCAAAGACTAACAGATATTCCAGATCATTCTAAGACACTTCCTTCTGTCTGAACATTTGGACATCCATACTTCTTCTTATATGGTGTACTATTTCAATTTGTATTCAATTTAATTCAATTTTATTTGTATAGTGCATTTAACATTTGACATTGTCACAAAACAGCTTTACAGATATTTAGATCCATATCCCACAAGCCTGGGGTGAAAGTGGCAACTAAAGTCCTTTAGATGACATGAGGAAGCCATCTTAAGTGGAACCAGACTCAAAACAGAAGCCAATTTCTTCTGGGTGACACTGGATAATGGGATTATGAATTTTTACAGGTGCTTAAATATGCTATAAAGACTAACAGTACCAAGTGAGTTGAAATGATGTTCAGTGCGAGTGCTTAGGTACAGCAGACGTTCTTAGGTACAAACCTACGGTATCACGGTAAGATCCTGCACTAAAGAAAGTCTGAAGGTTCATCATGAACTGATTTTGGAAGTTCAATACTTCCAGTGCTATACCGTTATCAAAGATCCCCTCCCAACCCACCCCCAAATATTATGCATATTACAAACTTTATATGTAATAATCTTGCATAATAGTACTGGCTTAATTATTATGCAGTGGCTAGGTTAACCACTGCGGTAACACTCCCCAGAAGATTCTATTGCACTACTGCCTCTGCCCCTGCTGGATGTGGGTGGGTGGCAGTGCCAGCTGCAGCTCAGGTCCAATAAATCATCTGTTAGTGTGTGCCAGTGGTAGCTAGTATTGCAGAATGCTGCATTATTCTTCCTCTTGGCTTTGACAAATGGCTCTCAGATTGTTAGGGGGACAGAATGGCAGTTTGTGTAACTGTTTCACTTTTTCTGTTTTTTTCCCTTTTTTTTCCTCCATCCTTTGCCACCATTTTGGGACATCCTTTTGGCTTCCTTTCTTCATTTCTCTTCACTCTCCTTCTTCTACCTTCATCTCTCTAAATTAATTTGGACCAAGAGTCAAGGAGGAGCAGATTTCAACGGGAAGTTTTAAACGGTTCCATTCATTTAGTTCTCTGTAAATTAATGATGTACTTTTGAAAATAAGTTCTTGCGTGTGATGAATCCCAGTGTGCTCATGAATTCTAGGTGGACAGCCTACTGACGTGCAAACTAAGAGGTGACCTTGGGGCCCCCTGCTAACACATTTGGCTTTTATGTTTAATGTTCTTAAACATCTGGATCAGAATTGAAGCATTAATTTATGTTGGATTTTCTAAAATTAGAATAGGGTCAAAAGTATACATAGTGGGTGAAAAATATACATGCAGCACACCCAATTTTTGTTTAAATATCCCTTAGCAAGTTTCACCTTTAGTAGATGTCTTGGTAGCCATCAACAAGCATCTGGAAGAATTCCGGTTGGATATTTGACCAGTTTTCTTGGCAGAATTGGTAGAGTTCAATTAAGTTTGTGTGTTTCCTGGCACAGACCTGACTTATAAGCACATTCCACTTATCTTCCAAATGGTTGAGATGAGAAGTTGTTTTAAGCTTAATATTAGCCTGCTTTATCCATTCCACAATCAGTTTTAATGTGTATTTTGGGTCACTGTGCTGTTGGAACATCCAATTGTATCTAAGTTTCAAACATCTAGCTGAGGTCATGCAGAAGAATTCTGAGGTTTTTTATTATTCCATCCACCTGTACACCAGGTCCACCAGTTCTGGCAGCAAAACAGCCCAAGAGCATGATGCTACCACCACCATGCTTACAGTTGGTGCAGTGTTCCTCTGTATTTCTGATCATTGGGGCCAAAGAACTCAATCACTGCCTCATCTATCCATAAAACTTTCCTCCAGAAGGTTTTTTTCTTTGTCCATGTGAAAACTTTAGTCAAGCTTGAACATGTTGATTTTGGACCAGGAGCTTCTTTCTTAAAAGACAGCCTCTCAGTCCATGGTGATGTAAATCTCGCTTGGCTGTAGACAGTGTTCGAGCAGCTTCCATTTCATGGCAGGCCTGTGCCTTGATGGTTCCTGGGTTGTTCCTGACCATCTGAACCAATTTCCTCTCAGCTGAGTTCTTCCATAACTTGGCAAAGTTGCTCCACCTCACTTGTCAAACAAACCCTTTATATCCTGTGCACAGAGAATCTACCAGCTGTAATCATTAATGATCGATTTAATGCTCATTTTAATGATCAATTTAGATTTAACAGTTGAAATTTATACAGCAAGAACTAATATGATGAAGCTTAACACTGTTTTTAAAATGAATATATCTCTAAATGTAAGAAAATTATGCTAAATGATGGAAAAATGACACGTATAAAAACTGTTTTTACAAACAGCGCCCCATACCTACAAAGGTTGTTTAATAAGCATATTCAGCCTATTCAAATTAATAGGTTTATTTCGTACATATAAGAGATAGATTTGTGCTTAATTCAAAAAGGTCAAAACTTTTGTAGAGGTTTTGATTTAGATTTTATGAGATAGCGGATACCAACGCAGTAACTCACAGATGCAAGGACTGTTATCATAAGTTATGTGTAAATTGTCAAATGCTTCAAGTTGTACAAAGAGTTAAGAACATTTAAAAACATTTTTAAATCATAAAGACAATTAACAACAGTTTTTCATGACAACAAGCAGACATTGAAACGTTCCGGAGAAGCTTGTTTTATTGATTAACTGGTGTTTTTCTCCTTTATCTATATTGTTCTCTTTTGTCCAGTTGGCTTTAACATGCAAATCCTCTAAGATGCTTGTCTTTCTACCCTATCCAGCATAATCCCACTATTCTCATTCTAGCCCTCATTTGGTGCCGCTCACATTAAACGCAATGATTGATGATGTATCGATCATGAAGCTTTTTTCTTTCAGTTAGGTGCTGAGTCAACAGCAATTGGATGCCTTATCTTTGCAAAACACCTTGCCAAACAAACGTTTTTTTTTGTCTCCTCACTTCGGAAAAAAAAAACAGATGACTTTGGGGTGTTTGAAATCTACTGTTTCATTTGCGTACCTTGAATTGCATGCATGCTTGCTGTGATTGTATTACAGAGACCATGTTGGTATTTAGAGGGATGTGTATGTGTCGAGAGTGACAAAAAGAACAATGTTTCATTTTAATGTTTTGTCTTTCATTTTATTTCTATATTCTTCCATTTTCAGTTGAGGGGGCCCTTTGAAAGTTTTTTCTGGCGCTTATCACCTGTGAGTTTTCTGTCCTTTCTTTTTTCCTGTGTTTGTATGCATCCGTGTTTGTATGTTTGATGTTTTTCTGTTTTAATATTTTGCATTTTTGTCCCTTTGTCCACTGGTTGCCGGTTGTGGCAGAGGCCCAGACTCGATATTAAGTGACGGGTTACCCTAGGCCTTGATCCATCATGCATGAAGCATGGCCGCCTGCTTACTATGCACTGTGGTGAGTGGTGTTTGGACTGCTCAGTGCTTTTTTTTTTGGCGATGTCTCTGTGCTCACTTTGTGGATCCATGACATAGCATTATGGGCGTTGTTGCCCAGTGGCATTACTGCTGGACATACCTATGTAGGCCTTGACTAGGACTAGGACCAGCTATGCCACTGAAATTATATCACAGCACTTTTGCAAGACTTTGTGGGGGGGGGTTATGTTTGTTTTTGGATGTTTTGCAATTGTAAAAAGACCTTGGGTGTGAAAAAAGCACTATGCAAATTATTATTATTATTATTATTATTATTATTATTATTATTATTATTATTATTATTATATTGGTAAGTCACATTGTTGTAACATATCTTCAGTCTATAATGGTTATACAAATTCAATAACTTGCCTAAAAATCTAAAATCTTTGGAGTTTTTAGGCAAGTTTCTCTGACAAGTCCATGTATGTGTTTTCTTGCTTTGCATTTTAAACTCCACCAGTTCTTGGTTTTGTTTTGGTTTCAGAGGGAACAAATTGAAATGAGCAAATTAAACCTGGATTGTCTTTATACAGAAGAAGAAGCACAGTTTTCCCCCGCAGGATATAATGGAGTTTTTACCATGTCAATTGAGATAGAATGTTCAGTATACACATGGGATATTTATAATGGACATTTAATAAGGTAAAATACAGAGTGATCTTTCCAGATGCTTGCATGTGCATGCACAACAGAATCAGATGGGACCAAAATTTCAAAGACACTCTGATAATACTTACTCTAGTCCAGTCGGCCTTTTCAGTTTTAGGTCACGTTGTAAGCCTTTGTACTATCGCCTCTTCTATTTGTAAATAATCTGTAGGCATAATCTAGTATAAACTATAAACTGTAAGTAAGAACTTTTCCTTTTTTTTGCCAATATTCTTATTTTTTCATTCATTCTCTTTTTCCAAAGCCTAGCCAGCATTTTATCATCTCAAACTTTGCTGACAGATTTTTTTCCTTCTCCCAGTGTTTTTCACTTTCATAGAAATATCCTCAGTTTTGAACTGGAACTTTTTTCCACTCCTATCTGTCATTCAATTCTTTTTTCACTTTCACATTGGTCAAATCGTTCATTCTCCATCCTGCCCACTGCCTTTTCTCCTTCTCCTTCATCATTCCATCTCTTTTGTCCTGCTTCCGGTCTGGTCCAAATGGTGCGATAAGCATCAGCTTGATCTGGTGCTTACGTTCAGCCCCTCCAGCTATTTCCTGCCAGGAGCACTCTGTGTGCCTATCAGCAGGCTAAGTGACCACTTCCATGCCAAGGGGCCGATTCGTGTCTTTCCTGAGGTAAGCAAGGGATGAATGGGACGTGATTTGCTCCAAGATAAGAGACTAAAAGCTTGAGCTCCCAGTTGTGACTGTGCATTTAACATTTAAGGATCAAAATCCCATTATATACTACTCCATGACAGCAGAGGGATGTTCTTTAGTACGTGTCGGGAAAAGACATGTCCCACAGGGGGAACAGCAGGAGAAAATGGTGCCAGTGACATCCATTCTCTCTCTCTCTCTCTCTCTCTCTCTCTCGCTTTCTCACACTCTCGCTCTCTCTTTTCTTTCTCATCCTGTTTTATTCTCATTCTCTCCCTCCTTCTGTGGCCTGGCCCAGTTGAACTGTAGCTGTGAGATGCCCGCCATCATTGCAAAATGTCTTATTATGACCTGTCACTATACTCCACCGACACATACTCCCTTGTGCTCTCGCCCCGATTCTGCCAGAAAAATACCGCCACTTTTCATCCAGCACCATTCCAAGACTACTTAGGGAAAAGATAAAAAGAAGGGAAAAAATGGTAAAGCAGCAAAAAGGTAGCAGAATTAAAAGGATTTGAATAGAGAGGAGTGGCATGGTGGTGGAAAAGGTCACCAGACTCTTTGGTTCTCTAGGTCAGGACAACTGAGAGAGGCAATCCAAATATTGTATCAAATACAACCTCTTCTGTCATTAAAAACTTCATAAGGCATATTAAGTCTTGCATGCCAGTACAGAAATGGAAATACCAGGGGGTGAACATGACAACGGACAGCAGCCAATCTGAACACCAAGCAATGGATTAGATTTGGTAAAACGTACTCCAAGTTATCTTAAAAAAAAAAAATGAAGGGCTGAAACAAAGGGCAGATAAGGTTATGAGGAACAGGTAGCAAACAGTATTTTTTTCCCACTGAACTGTTTGTAACCTCTTCTCCTCCTGGACAGAAAGGAAAAGCTCTTCCATACTTGATTTTGAGGTGAGATGGTTTCAACAACTTCCTGTCAAAGGCCTCAAGTCTTACATGTCACTGAGAAAGAAAATCAACCATTTTGTTCATTTAAGTTCTTTAAGATATTGATACTCAAGGAAACTCATGGTAAACATCTAGATAAACATAATTAATTGCAAGAAATCAATATCATACAATTTTTTGAAAGAAACATTTACAATCTGTAAAATGCGCTAGGCTGTACAACTCCATGTCTGAGGCCTTCAGCCATATTTCCACACATTCCCACACCTACAGTCAGGTCACTGTCCAATTATGACTGATAAGCACTCACATGGCTTATTCACTACACCTTATTTCATGACAAACGAAAGACATTAAAGGTCTGTAGCTGAGTCCAAGTATTGGATTCGCATTTGGTAGCTGTTCATAGGAACTCTCAGAAACTGTTGGAGTAGACTTCGCTAGAAAACAACAGAAAGATTGCTCAGTTCTGCAACAAGATTGTTTAGCCAGATGAAACCAAGATTAACTTCTACCAGAATGATGTGAAGCGAACAGTATGGAGACGGAAAGGAAGAGTTCATCATCCAAAGCATACCACATCTGTCAAACATGGTGGATATGGGTATGTGTGGCTGTCAACAGAACTGGGCCACTGGTGTTTATTGATGATCTGACTGCTGTAGCAGGATGAATTCTGAAGTGTAGAGAGCTATACTTTCTGCTCAGATTCAGTCAAATGCTGCAAAACTGATTGGATGGCACTTTGCAGTAAAGATGAATATTGTCCCAAAACAAACAGCAGAAGCAACCCAAAAGCTTCTTTAGGCAAAGAAATGAAATTTTCTTAAATGGCCGAGTCAGTCTCTCCAATTGAGCATGCTTTTACTTACTGAAGATTGTGCAGGCTATTTGTTAGTACCTCGAATAGTGAAGGCTACAGCAGGGGGAAGAGCTTTCTCTTACAAAATCCCCTCAATTATGGAACAGCCTTCCAATTATGTCTGTGTTACCTGCTGGCTCTCCCTTTTAGTTATGCTGTTATAGCTAGCCCTGCCGGAGTTCCTGCTTGCACTCAGCACACGATATACTCTGTTCCTTATCGTTAATGCTTTCAGAATCTCCGTCAAGTTAGCTTGTGTTTTGCTTTCACTGCTGTCGCCTACCTGCATATGTGTCCAGCCTCACAGCACAAACATGACTGAATGCTTTGCCGAAACCAGGACTTAGCAGGATCGCCGTGGATACGGGATGGGTTTATGAGCACCATGCCCACTCTGTTCCTACTGCAGTGGGAAATGGAGCAGTCTGAACTGTATTGAGGTAAAGGAACATCCATGCCTGTTTTTGCTCCACTGTTGTCTTTTTCAGATTAACCTAGTAGAGCCTAGGCCTTTAGACCTTATCTGGGTAAGGTGCATGATACGCTGGCTCATCGGAGAAGGCACCTTGCGCTTCAGAGTTCCTTTGGCAGACTGAGAAGGCAGCCTGTGCTACAGAGTTCCAGAGCCTCCTCCAGTGGCTAAAAGGTTGGCCAGTGCTCCTGAGACCCCTCCAGAGGCAAAAAGAGAAGCCTTCATTCTAGAGAGCACTTCTGGTTTCAAGTATGACATCATTGCCATTCTGCCAGGCTTTGAGGATGGTGTCACTCCTATGCCAGGCTTTGAGGAGGATGTCATCGCTCTTCTGCCAGACTTTGAGGCTGATGTTGTTACCAAGTTCACACCTGAGTCCAGGTTCATGCCTTAGTAAAAGTCCAAGTTTATGCCTGAGACCAAGTCCAGGTCCAATCCATGCCTGAGTCCAAGTCTATGTTATCTTCTGAAACCAAGTCTAAGTAAGCTCCAGCCTCAACAGCCCCAGAGGCTGTTCCAATCACAAAGTAGGTTCCAGCAGCCTGTTCCAGTTTCCACAGCCTCAAAGGCCGTGCCAGCCATAGAGCCAGCCCCTGTTGCACTGTCTGTTCCAGTTACAGCCTCCAAAGTCTGCAAGTTTGTTCCAGTCACAGAACCAGTTCCAGTCACAGTCTCAGAGCCTGTTCCAGTCATGATCAAGAAACCCGCCCCTGTTCCAGTTACAGTCACGGAGCTTACACTTGTTCCTGTTCCAGTTCCTGTCCTGAAAACCATTCCAGCTTTAGACAACATAACAGCTATCAAGCCAGGTCCTATGTTTCAACCCAATGTCTAATCAGTGCCATTGTATTTGAATTTGACAAGGAACTCTATCACTTCATCACATCTAGTCCCAGCTGAATGTCCACTGGAATTAATTTATATTCTCCCTCACTTGACAGTAAAACCTCACACCTGGTCAGCCACTGGACACCTTGATTGTCATCACATTTATGAACATTTGAAGAAAAAGTATTGGTGGCCAAACATGACCCAAGACATCCACAAACACATTACTGCCTGAACCATATGTCTCCAAACTAAGGTTCCAGATAAGCTACATGGACAAATGTATTGGGATGCCTAACCTTTACACCAACAGGGATTCAAATGCACAGATTTTAATATAGAGTTGGCTTTCCACAAGAAGGCTTTCCACAAGATTTTGGAGTGTTCCTGTGGGAACTTATGCCCATTCAGCCTTGTCCAAAATGGCTCTCTATGCTGAAGCATTGAGATTGCCCTTCACTGGAAGTATGGGGCCTAGCCCTTAAAAACCCTGAAAAACAGCCCCACACCATTATCCCTCCTCCACCAAACTTCACAGTTGACACAATACAGTCAGGCAGATAACGTTCTCCCAACATCTGCCAAACTCAGACTTGACCATCTGACTGCGAAACAGAGAAGCATGATTTGTCACTCCATAGAACATTTTTCCACTGCTCCATAGACAGTGTGCTTTACAATACTCCATCCAACGCTTGGCACTGGACTTTGTGATGTGAGGCATGCATGCAGCAGCTCGTCTTTGGAAACCAATTCCAAGAATCTCCCACCACACAGTTTTTGTGCTTACATTAATGCCAGTGGAAGTTTGGAACTCCAGCTATGGAATCAACAGACTTTGGCGACCTTTATGCACAATAGACCTTATTATTCATTGACCCCGCTCTATGATTTTATGGTGTGACTGTAAACACTTCCACTTGTTACTAATACCATTTACAGTTGACCGTGGAGGTCTGTTTCATCCAGCAAGGATGAAATTTCAGGAACCATCTTATTGCAAAGGTGGTATCCTATCACAGTACCATGCTTAAGTCACTGAGTTCTAAAGAACTCAGTTTCACAAATGTTTGTAAATGGAGACTGAATTATTGCTCTGCATTTAACCTATCCAAGCAGTGAACACACACAAGTGAGAAGTGAACACATACCCAGAGAAGCGGGCAGCTCTATGCTGCAGCACTTGGGGAGCAGTCAGATTAGGTTTGTTTTCAGTCAGGGGGTTAGGTTTTGAGCCTTTGCCAAGGGCACTTCAGCCATGGATGCAGAGGGAAGGGAAAGTCCTGTTCATTCACTTCCCCCCACCCACACATTCTTCCTGCCAGTCCAGGGAATCGAACCAGTGACCTTTCAGTCCCAAACCTTTCGGTAATTTAGGCCACAACTGCCCCCAAAAGATCCAGCAGTCCAAGAAGCGTTTTCACCATGCCCTTAATGGGAACAAGCATTATAGGAGTCTGCACCAGCCGGGAATCAAACCCGGTTCACAAGAATGGGAATCTTGGATGATACAACTACACTGAATGGTTATGTGCTTGATTCTATACACCTGTGGCAGTGGGTCTGATTGAAACAAGTGAATTCAATAATTAAGAGGTGTGTCCCAATACTTTTGTCCATATAGTGAATGTTTTCTTCCAGTAAGTTCCAGTAAGCCAAGGTCTATGCCTGAATCTGAGTCTATGCCTGAGTCTGATCACACAACCATGCATGTGCTCCAGCATAAATTCCTGCATTAGATCCTGCCTGAACCAAAGTCCACACTCGTATTCAAGCCCTCATCTAGGCTAAAGTTTGGGATGGTGATGTCTAGTGTTATGCCCGAGCCCACAGGCCCGGGCCCCCCATGGAACAACCTTGTTGGCGGCTCCAGGAGTAGCGCCTTTGGGAGGAGTTCTGTCATGATCTGTTCCTCTCTGCATGCACAGCGCGTTCTGTGAACTCAGCCATGTGCAGTGTGCTCGCAATGATTTCTGGTTCTTTGATTCTGTTTTTGTTCTTTGGATTACTGTTCCTGCTTTGCCTGCACTATTCTGTCTGCTGATCACCTGAACCCTGTTTATCTTTTTGGACTGAGAGTCAGCCTGCTGATTTTGTACCTTTACCTCAGTGTGTTAATGAACATTTTGCTTTCACTGCCATCTCCTGCATGTGGTGCATGTATCCAGCCTCACCCCACAAACCTGACAAAGCCAATACACATGCCTTACATTTCTCCACTAAACTATTAGTTTTTTTATGTGCCCCATCCAAGCTCTTCCTCACACTGAAAATGCAAAACTGGGGGAAAATCTTAAACTTCTCCTGGGAAAAATGAAACCATGAAACATGAACAGTGTGTCATAGTACAGACAATCACAAACATTGTCAAACTGTCTCTGTGACTCACCTATGCTGTCTTCATAGACCACTGTTATGGTCTTCCACTTATAGTAGGTCACAACATCCAAAATGGCCCTACTGATCGAGCTGTGCTCTGGATAGATATTGATAAAGAAGGAGTCCTTGTTGTCCACAGAGGGATGTTTCCAGTAGGTCTGGATGTGTGGGACTTCCAGGGCATTACAGATGGACTGAACTGCACTGACTGAGGAACTGTGAGCTGGGCCAAACACTGCAGCAACACCTAGAGCTAACTGGTCACACACTGAGAGAGGAGGGACATAAAGGAGTAACGAAGATGAATACATAGTTTAAAAAGAAATATATAAGAAAAGAGAGCCAGGAAACAGAACAAAATTAAACCCAGAGAATGTGTGCACATACAAGTGCATGTAAGAACCAAAACAGAGTAAAATAAAATGGAGAACAGAAGGAAAGAAACAAACGAACTGTTAAAATATTACTCTTTGTCCAGACCACAATATATCAATACAACATGATCTGAATTCTGACCTCTTCGGGAGGCTTCAAAACTGTCATAAAAGTTCACCCTCTGGATGTCGTAGGTCAAGGTGGTGTTTGACATTAGTGTTCTGTTGCGGTTGATACTGGTAACAGCAAATTTGAATGCTAACTCATCCATGCTCACTGGCTCATTCTCCCGAGTTTCAAATATACCCCCTGCAAATGGAAGTAAGTGGAGGAACAAAAAAAGAGGGAGAAGAGAAAAAAAGAGATCAATGAACAGACCAACACATTTGTATATGTGAATGCATTTTTACCATTTTAAACAATGGCAGGAAACAATAAATCATTAAAAAATCTATAAAGCATTTTCAACTATAAATATAAATGTAATGCTATCTGAAATGCATTGTGGATAGCATTATATACTATAAATAAGACTACTTGGTCAGAACTCATAATGGTCTGATAATACAACAGAAGCATCTGAAATTTGATTTAAGCTGAAATGAAGTCTGTCACGTCATTGCTGCTACCTGCTTCCCTGTCAAAGCATTTCACGGAGTCATTTCCACAAACATTTCCCAGCAAACATGGCTGATGAGGACTGCAATTCCCAGCACTCACCACACCCTTTACAGTCATCTGAGTATTGACAGGTTTCACCTGTTTTGAGATTAGTTAATCACTATTCACATTATTTAAGAACTTTAGTTTGTGCAGTTCTTGGAGAAGTCTTATGGTGTGTTCAGTGTTATTGCCAAGCCATTGTTTCAAGCTCTTGACTTTCTGGTTATTTGATCTTTGTTTGCACTTTGTCCATGCTATAGCCATAACCTTTGATACACCTGTTTGCCGAGTGTTTTAACCATTGCCTGTTTTTGAACCACAGCCTAGCTCTTCATATACCTGTCTGCCAAGTGTTTTGACCTTGACTTTGCCTTATGTTTTGGACTTTGTGTGCCTGCTGGCTAAATAAAACTTTCCCTGCTTTTACATACACAGGCTGCCTGCTTATATGACTCAACACTTCACTGTTTCCCATGGATGTTGCAAGGGAATCCAGCAATCTTTCTGGCACAGCCGCCCATGGGTGGCTCCTCGGGGAGCATCACCAACACATCCTTGCATCGCTCATCCTGTCCAAGTGTAATGGTTTCCTTCTCCAAAGTTCCCTGTGCTTTGCCAGCCAAGCCGGGTCCAACCAGCAGAAGATTGCACAGTTTATCAGCATGCTGGCATGCAAGTGCGCATGCAGAGGACATCACTTGATGAGGCAATGACCTCCTATGATCAATTTCTTGAACTTTTTTAATGTATGTTTGAAAACTGTCTGGAGGGAGGGTAGTTCAGACAACAAGTGTTGGCTGTGCCCCAGGGGAAATATCACGCAGCAGAATATGCTATGGAATTTTGCACTGGATTTTAAATATAAGCTGCCTTACATCATTGCCTCAACAAAGAGATCCTCACAGAGATGGCATGTCGCAACAAGAATGTTTCCCTCAAGTCCCTGATCGATCTGGCCATCTGCCTTGACAATCATCTGAAGAAGAGATCATCTCTGGGTCAGCACCCTTTACTATGAGTACATTTCACTCCCCATTACTGTCACCATGTCCCAGCTCGTCATTCTTGAGTTTTCCTGGATCCAAAGGCACAGTCTTTTGATATCATGGCAAGATAAAGAGTTCATCCACTGGTCTGAGTTCAGTAGAGTTCAGTGTTTACAACTTCCATGTCTGCCTCTAGCCTCCACAAGCATCAAAATCCCTGAGACCCAGAGCCTGACCCCCAAAGTCTACCATGAGTTCTCGGAGGTGTTCTGCAAGGCCAAAGCCACCGGTCTGCCACCACATCATCCTTATGATTGTGCCATTGATTTTCTCCCAGGTACATCTCCTCAACAAGCTTTACCAACTCTCACTCACAGAACAGTGTGCCATGGAGGAGTACATCCAGGAAGCACTTCAGCAGGGCTACAGTCACCCCTCCATGTCACCTGCCTCGGCTGGGGTCCTTTGTAGAGATGGGAGGTGGGCTCAGCCATGTATTGATTAACGTGGATTAAACCAGATCACTTTCAAATATCCCTATCCTCTGCCACTGGTGCCTTCAGCCTTGGAACAGCTCTGTAGTGGCAAAATCTTCAAAAAACGTAACCACAGTGCCTATACTCCACAGTGCCTATAACTTGGTGCACATCCGTGACATTGATGAATGGAAAACCACTTTTAGTGCCTCTAGTGGCCACTACATCATGCCTTATGGTCTGTCCTGTGCTCCAAGTGTATTTCAATGCCTCATAAATTATGTTCTGTGAGATGTCCTGGGAAGGTTCATTATCACCTACATAGATGACATAGGCCCCAAGGATCATGTCAACCACATCAAGTGGGTGCGGTCATGTCTGCAGGAAAACCAGCTCTATGTGAAAGCAGAGAAGTGCAAGTTCCATGTCGGTAAAATCTCCACCTCGAGTACCTGGTGGAATAGGAGGGCTATGGCCCTGAGGAGCAGTGTTGGGTCCTGTGCCAGGACATCCTGGACCCCACTTTGCTCTAAGACTTCCACACTCAGCATCCTCACAGGCCTGGTCCTCGCCCCCATGGGAGGCTGAGAAGATCTTTTGCTCCTGGAGTTAACTCCTCTGGGGGGTGCCTCCTGACTAAATAAAAATTTCCCTGCATTTACATCCGCTGCCTGTATGAAGCCCCTGAAGTGACATAGGAAAAAAAGGTGGGAGTTTTGTGAGAATGTTACAAATGTGACAGTAACAATGTTTTTATTCAAACATGATAGTAATGCTATGTTTTCGACAGCATTACTTTGTGTAAGTACAGTTACCTTCAGTCACGAGAAGGGATACACTTACTATTTTTGAGACTTTGTTGAATTCATTCTGCTGAAAAATGTTTGCTATTCTGTCTTATTTTTAGTGATGGCCAAATGAAGCTCCGAAGCGCATATCTAGTATAAGGGGTCATGCCAAATGAAGCCCCACTTCGAGGCGTGTATCATTTAAATAGAAAACCATATGACCGATGACAAATGAAACCTTGGTTTGTTTGGTAGCCTACGTGTCAGTTTCATCCCATGAATTAGTTTTTTTTAATGACGTTAGCCGTGCACTTGAACTCATCCTTTACACAGATAGACACAGACAGACTAACTGATGGACATTTACATTGATCTTTAATAAGTAAATTGCAAACTACCCTACTCCACTAAAATAAATCCAATTTCTGATTTTATGTATTATAAAAAATGAATACCTAGATATTAAATCTGCTCACAAATTTTTCACATGCATGATTCCAATACTACAAATTATTCAACTGTAATCATACTCTGCCAATAAGTATTCTAATATAAAAATTGCTGTTTCACCACTGAACTACAAGGAAACTTATCAGTCTTAAGATTATTAATCATAGATTGAGGTAAGTATACTGAAGAACTGAATCCAAAT
The DNA here is from genome assembly GCA_030014255.1 of Parauchenoglanis ngamensis. Classification (NCBI taxonomy): domain Eukaryota; kingdom Metazoa; phylum Chordata; class Actinopteri; order Siluriformes; family Auchenoglanididae; genus Parauchenoglanis; species Parauchenoglanis ngamensis. The sequence continues at coordinate 4,075,160 of JAQMYM010000035.1, forward strand.
TGAAGAGTAAAAGCAGAGAAGAATATTAGAGATTCCCTTTTCCCAAGAAAAGGACTGAAACCCAAAACGCAGCCTAAAGCTATAAACAGAGAGATAGTCTGTGAGAAAGTTACTTGTGTGACATGTGTGTGTTTCAGTGAAACTGTGAGAATGTTGCTGTTAAGACAAGCTGAGAAAGACAGGTGCCTCTGGGCAGAATAAGGCTCTTACTAACTAAACCAGGGGGAAGAGGTAAAATCGAGAAAACTCTTTTCATGACATGAATATAAAACTCAAGCCTGTTACACAATAAATTTTACAATTATTAATAAAATTTGAGACTGAAGTATAATATTAGCTTAATGATATAAGCATGCAGTATGTTTCACAGAATTTCTGGCCAAAGGTTTGAAGACACTGGACCATAACACCAGTATGTCCTTGTTGAACATCTCATTTCAGATTTAGTCCCTTTTGCTTGTAAATACAACCTCCTCTCTTCTGGGAAGGCTTTCCACTAGAGATTGAAGCATGGCTGTGGGGATCTGTCCATTGTGCCACAAGACTATTAGGGGTCAGGCACTGATATAAGACAAGGAGGCCTGGGATGCATTCGGCATTCCAGTTCATCCCAAAGGTGTGGGAGAGGTCAGGGCTCTGTGCAGGCCACAAGAGTTCTTATTCTCAAACCTTGGCAAATCATATCTTCATGGACTTCATATTGTGCACAAGGGTATTGTTATTCTGGAACATGTTTGGGAAACCTTAGTTCCACTAAAGGGAAATTTAAATGCTACAGTATACAAAGACATTGTATATAATTGTGTGCTTCCAATTTTGTGAACAGTTTTCTTTTGTGCTAAAAGTTTGGGTGTTATAGTCACCTGTCCACAAACTTTTGGCCATATATTGTATGAACAGGTGGCACTGATGTCAATGCCTACTCACAGCTCCAGGGTCCATGGTTCAATTTGTCCTTATAGGTTTCAGGAACCCTAGAGCTGTGAGGTGCCAACATTACTCACTGTGTGGGCCCAAACAAATAATTGCTATATAAATATATTTGTACAATAAATATATTCTGTGACAGGTCAATGTAGGTTTTTGGGTTGGTTTAATTAAAAAGCTGCCCATCAATTTTTGGGTGTCAGTTAAAAGTAAAACAGCTAGTGCATGCATTTCCTGTCTTAATAAGTGTTTTAATATTAATCTAATGAGAGAAGAAAGATGTGAATGAGCTCATATGACAAAACAATATGGCTCAAGAGGTTTCACTTTTTTTGTGAGTAACAAATTTATGCAAGATAGGAATTTTTCAATAAAAATGACCATGTAGTGAATATTATATGAAAGTTCAACTGTTTGATCATTTTTCACAATAGTATCCTCAGTCTAATGGATAATTCACGCATTTTTATTGCGTTGCACAAAGGTGATATCTAGCCATCGGGAAAAACAATCATGATCAGACAATTGTGTAAGAATTGCAACAGGCGTACTTTCAAATTTTGGAGGATTTGTATTAGGATTATTTTAAAGCATGAGCACGTCACAGCCAACTGAAAGAGCATTTACTACTAAAGATTGATATTAGGATTCTAAAGGAAAATCATTCTTACAACATTTATCTATATTCATGTTGAAAAAAGCAGCAGAAGATAATTAACTTATATACAATACATTTGATTATTGTTTTGGTCATATACACATTAGAGACAAAACAAGAACTCAGATTGGTAATCACAACAGTACTCCATGCAGACCAAATTGATAAGGATTTCTTTGTCCCCAGATTGGGTAAATTTCATACAATGTTTATCAAATTGTTTTGATTGGTATATTCCATTGGTCTCCACGGATACCAGAGAATTTATAGAGCATACCACCCACACAAACTTGGCTCTACTTAAGTGTTAAGCAGTAGACTTCAAGGATGAGATTTGGTTTCAAATAGAGAGAATTTGAATGTGCATGTTGATATGGCCACTTTAATAAGAAAATACAGATACACTTGATCCTTCATGCAATTTATAAAACCATGCAGATACAGGTCAACAGCTTTTGTTAATGCTCACTTCAAACATCAGAATGGAGATGAAATGTAATCTTAGTGATCATGGCATGGTTGTTGATGTGAAATGTGATAGTCAGAAACTGCCAATAAGCAGGGATTTTCACACACAAACAAAAGACATCAAGTGAGCAGCAGTTCTGTGTGTGGAAATCTCCTGTTGATCAGATTAGATGAGAATGGCCCAGCTGATTTGAGCTGACAGGAACATGATGATAAATCAAATAAACACTCATTACAACCATGGTGAGCAGAGAAGCATCTCAGAACACAGCACACCCTGAGGTGGATGAGCCACAACACCTCAGCCTCCTCTCTTGACAGCCAAGAACATGAATCTAAGGCTGTATTGGGAGCAGAATCACTGAAACTGGACAGTTGAAGATTACGTCACCTGGTCTTTTTCAGAAAACTACTATGCAAGTCAAACATTAGCCTGTTTTTATCTATTCAATTATGCTTTAGTATTTGAAAAATTACTTTGAAAATGAAATTGAAAATGCTTTAGTATTTGAAAATTGGTTAACAAATGCACTTTAATTGGGTGACAAATACCACCAGGGTTCCAGCTTAAATAATTGGAAAGCATGAACATGTAGCCTACAGTGCAAGAAAAGTTCTGAAATCTCTTGTATCATCTTTCTTTTGTCTAACTATTGAATAGTTTAATACGCTACAGACCTATAATGTTACACACATTAGCAGTCATGCCAGATCCCATTTATTTTTTATGTTGTGGATGTAATCTTTTTTCAGACTCAAATATTTCTTCATAAACATGAATTTCTTTCTTTCGTTCTTTGCTGAAATCCATGATTTATCGCATATTAGGTTTCGATTTACTTTCTCTTAAATTAATAAGACAAAAAAAGTCATCCGTCTTAGGCTACGTTCACACTGCCATGCTGAAGTGACAAATCTGATTTTTTGCCTTAATGTGACACAGAGCTGATCTTTACAGGGCTGTGTGGACATGCCAATCTGATCTTCTCAAATCAGATTTGAGTCACTTTCATATGTCGTCCTAAACCCGATACATATCCGATTTGCAGCTATGCGACCTGTATGTGAACGCTCAGATCAGAATTCATGTGGCTTTTTGCCTGTACACACGCACTGTGTGCACTAGTGCTGCTAGCGTTGTCATCAGCCAGCACAGTGTTCTGGCGATTTGTGCTACCTATTGAGATATGCTCCTTAGCGGATTCATGTTCGGTTTAAAGTTATGGTTTTATTGTTAATTTTAAGCATTAACTGTGAGGGTTGAGGTCAGGGTTTGGTTAAGGGCTGCGGCTAAAATCAAGTTTATTCTCTGCTATCAGCAGCATTTATTTGAGCTACGGTTGCATTTTTGCCAAGCTAGCACAAATAGTCAGAACAAAGGCAGTGCAGCAAAACAATTCCAGAGGAGAGCTACAACTGATGAACTGTTTACCCTCCAGAGCAAAATGCTGTGCATACATTAGCTGCTAGTATGTCCATTTCGTCAGTTTTAATACCAGGAGTCGTCTCACAAATATGTTTTGCTCACTGAAGTTAGATAAAGGTCACTTGTAATTATGAATGTGAACCGTCACAATAGGCAAATCCGTTCTGAGCAAAAAATCGGAATTGAGCAATTGAATGTAGCCTTAATAACTTTCATGGTGGAAATCTTACTGAATAGCACAAAGCATTGCCAATATGTTAAATAAATGTTATAAAACCATCTCCTAACAGAAAACTTTAATAATAAGAAGAAACTTTATTTATATAACACTTATGCATACTCCTACACAGCACAATGCATGAGAATGAGTAAAATAAATGACATTACTTCAATGAAAGGATGATTCAAGGTGAGTGTAAAGCCCTATTCACACCATACACATTGCATTAGACCTTGTTCAGTTCCATTTTATAAATAATTTCAGTCCACACAGTAGACTTCCTCATAATGTTCTTACATCTTATCATATAATCTTGTATATGTGTG
>JAQMYM010000035.1:4092093-4116215 GCA_030014255.1 Parauchenoglanis ngamensis
AGAAATAACGGGAAACTCAAGAGAGCCATGATATTATGTTCTTTACAAGTGTATGTAAACTTTTGACCACAACTGTATATAAGGTTTTTTTTTATTTGGCCTATGAAAACAAGTACAAACAACTTTGCTAAAAGATAGATAAACTATTGAAAATCTAGCCCATTTACTACAGAGCAGAGGTGAAGATACTTTTTAATGTAAAACTAGTAGAAAACAATCAGCTACATTTATTAATTTACATTACTAACAATTCACAATTATTAAGTTTCCCGCAGTTCATTGTTCAGTGAATTTATTCAGTAAAATTTTGTCTAGTTTTTCAGGGGCCTGGTAAGTTATCTAGTTTGAGGCAGCTTAAAGAAATTAGCTTAGTAATGTAGTTAAGGGTATAATAATAGCAGCCATGCAATTCCCATACCAGTGTTTTATGCTTCAGAAGCATTTATAATGAAGAAAACAAATATACCATCATATATATCATGATGGTCCTTACATTTACTAATTTTAATCCATACTGCCTAGCCCTAGGTGGCAGCATTCTGCTGCACTCAGTAAATGTGAACAGGAGAGAGAAAACTGTAGACTATAAGCAACACTATCCCCTTCTTCAGTAGTATATTTCCTGGAAAAAAAGATGACTTTTCTTTCAATGTTTATAGTAAGATTATAACTCACCACCCAAGAGTAGCCACTGTTCATGGCTTCCTCTCTATCTACCAGCTCTCCCTGGTAGGGTCCATAGTGTGCACCAACTGGAACAGTCTCTCCTTTATTAAACACTCCTAGACCTGCATCAGGAATACCAGACATCTGAATCTCTAATCCAGGAGGAAGAGTTTGCCTGGCTCGGTCAGCAATCCCCATAGGAACAGGAGTATCAGGGATGAAGAGTGCTGGACCGTGGACCTCACATTTGTTAAGGAAGAAGGATTGGCAATGTTCACAGTCTGGAAAGAGAAAACACAACAACAAAATAAGAGGAAGCATAGTTTCCCCAAAATATTTTCTAATAAACTCTAATAAATATAATTTTAAAAGGCAAAGAGATTTTATGTTTTAAACTGTAGACTAATTATAGTATATTAAGTGTATAACCATATATGCCAAATTATTTTTACATTTACTGCATTTGACACCCTTATCCACAATGAATTAGGCATCGCAGGTAAATGTGGTACACAGTGAAGCAGAAATGGTGCTGTGCTTTGTGAAAACATTGAATGGTTGCATTATAGGCATATTTGTCTGTGTACCCAGAAATGGTTTGTTAAGGCATTATGACATGTCTCCCATGGATTTAATCAAATTCAGATTAATATTGTTTAAATTAGAGTTCAAAGTATATTTGAAGTGTAAACAATAAAATATTCCCTCATTGCATCCTGAACTTGGTCTTCAATAGGCAAGCTCTGCTCCAAAACTGATATAAGGCTTAGAGATGATATGCGGTCCATGTTTTCTACAGTTGATGGGTCCAGTCGAACAGAGCTAGAGGATCATAGGGAGCGTGGTGCAGAGCGGGCTGTGACAAGTGCCTTAAGGTAGGCTGCCACTGTTCTGTTTTTAGTTTTGTAGGCAAGCGTAAGTGTTTTAAATCTGATGAAAGCAGATATATATGAAAAAAGTGTACAATGAGGTAATATAGGAAACATGGGGAGGTTGAAAAGACATGCAGCTCCAAAGGCTGTATCAAAGCATGTGAAAAGGTCAAGGAGAAAGAGAACTAATGACATTTTGGCTGATGTAGCAGCATCAAGCGAGAAGCAGCCAAAAGACAAGTTTCTGTGGAATGTGCTGCTTGGAAGCAAGACTAGTTAGGATCTTGAAGGTTGCTTTGGGTGAACTAGACAGGCAGCTAATTATAGACAAGGAAAAGAGAAAAAGAAAAGAGAGAAGTACTACTGGTCTGTAGTTGTTGTCTTGGTGATTCAGAGTAGGTTTCGTCAGTATGGAAATAACCTTTGCTAAAGTGAATGGAATCAGTACTTGACCAGATGTTATATAGTCATTAATAATAGTGGTCTTGTGAGATGGAGTAGTGTGGAAGGGATAAAATCAAGTAATGGTGGGACTGAAGAACAAGACAATTTGCAGAATCTTTTCTGTCAACAGACAAAAAATGGGAATTTTGTAGTGTAGGGGTGGGTGTGAAAGACTGGAAAATATTCAATTTAATCAACATAATCAAAATAATCAATTTCCTTCAGGCACCTCTGTTACCATTAAAGATCAGGTGCAATCTGGATCTCACCCTATTTAACAAAATTTACAACCAAATTTACAACCAAACAGGGAGTTAGCCTTCCACAGATAGAGTTTTGACCCCAGGATTAGAGTTAGCTGACCCCACAACTGAAGCTTTTAATGGGAAATGGAACTCACACCCATGAAAACCCACTCTAAATAATGAAGAATTGTTATGGGCTCCCTGACCCAATGCAAACTTTATCTGGGTTATCGGTCATATTCACAATTAGAAGATTTTAGGCAAGCGCGCACATGCACACACACGCACAATGAGGATCTCCCCTAAGGCAATAATATGCAAATTTTTACTTGGACTTGACTTATTCTGTAAGCTCATCAAACTATCTTTGCACTCATCTAGTAACTAATCTAACATCTATCTGTTTATTCATTTTCTATACTGGTTGTCCATTGTGGGTCACAAGGGAAGCTGGAGGCAAGCTGTTTGTTATTCAGGTGAGAATTCAGTTGAATTCAGCCAAGAGGCAGTGTACATCCAGGAGAGATTGCCAATCCATCATAGACAAACACAGAGACAGACACGGGCAATTTATGGGAAATTTGAAGTAACCAGTTGACCTAAATCTACACGTTTTTGGACTTGTGGGAAGAAACCAGGGGAAACCTACACAGACACAGGAAGAAGCTGCCAAGTTCTCCTTAAAAAGCCATCACCTGAACACAGGAAGTGAGCTCTTTGTTTCCTGGGTCAAAGCTCTACTCTGTGAGCAGTCATCACTATTTTTAACCATCACTGCCACCAAACCAAACCAAACCTGCACTCCAGTTCTCTCATTCGATCTCATTGTGCGTGAATGTTATTTGTTTACTGTTTGAAGGTACATTAACCTACCTCCAGATGTTTCCTCATGTTTGACATCGAGCTTTTTGATGTTGACATCACTGTCACCACTGGCAAACAAGCTTAACACTGTACAGTAATGTTAGAGTTGTTTTTTGATTTCAGAAGGAAGGTATTATATTTTCAGCAATTAAATGCATGGCCACAACAACAATTTGTATAAAAATTAAACAAAGTATTAATCATCAGTCAATATATAAGATTAGATTATTTAAGCCATTAAATAACGGATTTTTATTGGAAGTACTCAGAATTGGAAGTACTACTTTTTCAACTAGACTCTCTGGCATCATATCTTTCGCAAAGAGTAAGTGACTGCCTTTGTGATTTTCTACTATATGGGGTCATAGCAGCAAATGGTGACACAATCAACTGCTGTTTAGGCACCACTGCTGGAAGGCCTGCTAGCTTCAACAGTCAAGGGTTCTTTTTGGTAATCAGCATGTTTGACTGGATGGTACTTTTAAAGGAGATGAAAAAGGTTTTTTGTATTACTTGTCTTTGTTGGGGGCGGCACATCTTGCAAATTGGCTTTATCTGTGTTTGGTCTGATCGAAGATAACTGAACCACTTCCAAACTTTTGAAGAAGTATGACTTTTTTTGGTTTTGTCTCTTCCTGAGCAATTAAACACACCGCTTCACTCACTGGGACATCCTGGTTGCTTGACATCTTTTCTCACGTACACAATGCTAATGTTTACAACATTGCTTCTTTGATGAGAATTGGCAAATAAACAACATCGACCTTGATTGACTGTTGTGCTGGCGTAATGTGAAGCCTGTCTGCTGCATTATAGGCCACAGGCATTGTCTGTCTCAATGTGCTAATACAGGGCAAACAAGTTTGATAAAATTTTATAACCTACGTTTATCATCGTAATCGTCATTATTTTCCTCGATAAAAAATCAAGATCGTTTTATCGCCCAGCACTATAGGTATGCATGATATGATTTAGCCAATCAGCACAAATATCTAGTAGGCAATCATTCTGTTGGTTTGTGAATGTAGCGTGGAGCCACAATTTTTACTAGCCAGTAATGTTTTATGTGAAATTTGGAAACATTACTAGGAGAACATAAAATACGCTTCTGACATTTGTCTGTTCTTGACCCAGCCTTTTAAGCAGCAAGCTTAGCATGGTGGTATAAATTTAAGTACAGCCGATCGTTATTTGTGCTTAATTTGCTTGTTTGTTTATCTTTGTTATATCTGTTTCAAGTTTCTTGTTTTTCTTTCAGTTCACTCAATGTTAAGACATCAGTATTAAATATCCTGTACTTTCTGTCAATCTGTCAATCATAATGATTGATGACCTTTTATGATTTATGGAACCTACTCCTCCTTTACCAGGGGATGTAAAAAGTGATTTATGCAACTGACCATATATTTTGTGTCTGTCATTTGAAATGGGTACAGGGGGGTGGGGGTGTCAGACAGCAACTCTTTGTCGGCATACCTGTGCTAGGATGATGATTGGGGGGATGTTTTTGAAAACGGTGACACAGTTCGCACCCAATGTGTTGACAATGCAAATGAGTATTTAGCTTAATGGGGGGGTATGTCTCTAAGCCAGCCTGAATGACTCCCTTTAGCATATAAAAGTCTCATGAGGCCTTCAGTTTCTTTTATCATTCAAGACGTGTTGACAAAGGGGACAGACAAGGAAACGAAGATGGATTCATTTACTTCAAGTAAGATTTGTACCCAAAAACCGCACAAATGTGTGGCCAATCGCTGTGTCCATTGTTCTGAGGAAATGTCACCGGACGCTGAACATGAATGTTACATACAACCTATTAAACTGAAAAAAACAGACAACAAGTATATTTTCTTTGACTTTGAGACACGGTTTGAGGATGGTAAACACAGGGCTAACTTTGTCTGTGCCATTACATTTAATGGGGAAGAGTTTACAGCAGAAGGATACGAATGTATTGACAAGCTTTTGTGCAGGTTTAGACAACCCAAGTATAATGGCTTTCACACAATGCGGCAGGATTTGACAATTTCATTCTATTGGAACATTTTTCCAAAATTGGTGTTATGCTAAAAGTCACTATGATGGGGGTGTAGGTTGATTTTCATGTATAACAAATATTTTAAGCAAAGGTACATAGACAGTTATTCGTTCATCCCGATGCGTTTGGCCAAAACTACCGCGGCGTTAAATCTGCCAACTGCTGAGAAAGGGTATTTCCCCCACAGATTTAACAAACGCGAAAACAACAATTACATCGGTCCGTACCCTGACAAGACCCATTATGGTTATGACACCATGTCTGACAAAGACAGAGCAGAGTTCGACGAGTGGTACAGCGAAGCCACTAACGGGGTTTTCAACTTTCAAAAAGAGCTGTACACATACTGTAGAAACGACGTCGTTTTGCTACGACAGGCGTGTATAAAATACCGTAAAGTGTTTATCGAATGCACGGAACTAGACTCCTTTAGCCAGACAACACTAGCATCCTGCTGTATGACCGTCTGCAAGACACATTTTCTCCCCAGAGACACTGAGAATGAATTCTTCTTTTCTTACTAATGACCTCGTCATGCGCAATATCACTCAACTTCCTGTACACATCCGCATTCCTACTCCATGTTATAGAAACAGTGAGCTCTAGACTGTCATCAGTCATGATTCGAGCATTGCTCTGCAAAACCTGTTCAATGGCCCCAATAAAACGCTCGAGAGCATAACCTGTTGCAGGGGTCAGCATGACGTTTACATCAGAAGTGAGACTGGACCCTCTTAACACAATGTTAAAAACACCGTTTTCACCCGCTAAGGTTTTAGAGAAGTCAACTATGTCACTTAGAGTGTTGTGTAAATGTGTTATATATGAGGCCATGTCCGTGTCATGTATATCTCTGAAATTAAGCGATCTGTGTAAAACCAAATTATTGAAACGGGGTCTTGCGACTATTCTGTAATTACCGACAACACCGCCTTCTCTCACTAACCTTTTTATATTTATACTGTCTAAACAGTGATCGGTTAGCATGTTGGAGCCGCCTGCACCGTTTTGTATTACAAGCAACGCGTTATTGAAATTCTCAATAGTATCCGAGTCTTGGGGGTCATCTTCCGAGTCTAGCATTATCGTGATGGCATCCAGGCTGTTATTGAAGTCAGTGATAGCATCGCCCCCTGCTGTAATACCTGTATCGCATCGTGTATCTGAGTCTTGGGAGACACCAGGCGAATCTAACAGTGACTTAATAGCACACAGTGTGTTGTTGAAATTGGTGATGGCATCACACGTGGTGGTGCTGGTACAACGTTTATGTTTGGCCGGCAGTAACATTTTGCTACTCACTGACACTCAACAATTTACACTTTAAATAATTTTAATGAATGGTTTGAAAGTTGTTCTTTCTATAAAAACACATGATAGAAAAATAAAAATAAAACAAAACCACACGCACGCACACGCACACACACACACATACATACATACATACACACCATACACTATGATAACTTTAACTACGTGCCATTTTTGCTAATTTGTTTAAAACAATGGATAAAGAACACCAGTCCACTTTAGTTATATTTAGAATTTCGCAGATAGCAGCCCTTAACTCTTGATGGGTGCTTACTAGTGTTTCCATACACACCTTAACATCAACTAGATCTTTTGCAAACTTTTCCACCAACACACATCTTGTTATATCATTTGTATCACGAAAATCAGGCTGGTGTGGTTTAACCAGAGAATCAAACCTTTGGGGTCTCTGCACGTATTCCTGGACGCAGGGTATTCCCTCGTCTGAAATATCCACGGAGTCTTTAATAACCCCCTCCTGATACGTGATCACCGCAGGTCTAGCCGGTAGCACTGTTTCAGTTATTACATCCTCAAAATCTGCATTGTCCCAAGCAATAATATCCGAATCTGTCCATTGATCGACGCAACAATAATCCAATGTTTGTGGTTCAATGCTGTTGATGTTGTTGTGGTTGATGGCACCTTCAAGTGTATGAAGATCTACAATTTGCTGACAGAACAATACATTTGCTCAGTATTGATTACATATAAAATATCATAGGCAATATTAATATCTGAATAGCGATATGTTCAAAACACGTTTTTTTTTTCTTACAACATCCGACTTTGAAAGGTTAGCGCGTTTTGCAGTTTTGTCAGTTGGTTTGTCGTCTAAATGTTTTCTTTTTGACTGGCCTTTAGTATAAACGGCTTAGATTTTACCGACGGCTCAGGTTCCGGCTTTGGAATAGCATCCACCAGCTTTTGTAATTCTACAAACAACAAAAAGTTAGTGTCGGGTTGATGTAAGAATTTATTAATAGGGCATGCGTGGAAAATGCGTTCACTCACCAAGTTGTTGTGAATATTCAAACAAACTCGTTAGACACAAACGGTGTGATAATCGCACCAGTCACTGTGGATAACACACACACACGCGCACACACACATACATTAGTTAACAAAACACCCATGTAGTGGCGAAACGAAATTTTTTTTCCAAATATCTTTAATCGTATTAAACCAGAGGTAACTTACAAAGATGGTCGACCCCGTCAATCGGACAATTCGCATTAGAGGTATCACCTAAGAAATAAACAGGCTGCCTGTTAAACAAAACAAAACCATCAGACAATCTAAAAACATCGGTATGCTACTCGCAATTAAATAAATTACACAAAATCTTACTTGATGTAAATGATTCCATCTTCGTCTCCTTGTCCGCGTCCTTGTCAACACGTCTTGAATGATAAAAAAAAACTGAAGGCCTCTTTAGACTTTATATGCTAAAGGGAGTCATTCAGGCTGGCTTTGGTCGACACTTTTTTAGAGACATACCCCCACCATTAAGCTAAATACTCATTTGCATTGTCAACACATTGGGTGCGAACTGTGCCACCGTTTTCAAAAACACCCCCTCCCCAATCATCCTCCTCACACAGGTATGCAGACAAAGAGTTGCTATCTGACATCCCCACTCCCTATACACTGTTCAAATGACAGACACAAAATATATGACCAGTTGCATAAATCACTTTTGACAACCCCTGCTAAAGGAGGGGTAGGTTCCATAAATCTAAAATGTCACACACCCCCACCCCTGTACCCATTTCAAATGACAGCCACAAATATAGGACCGGTTGCTGAAATCACTGCTGACAGCCACTGCTAAAGGAGTTGTACGGTCCATGAATCATAAAACGCCATAAATCATTATGATTGACAGATTGACATAAGGTATAGGATATTTACTACTCATGATCCTGCTGAAGGAGGACACTGACATACGGGAATACCGTTGCCATAATACTTAGTCTGTAACGATGTTTAGGTAGGTGTTATGTGTCAAAGTAGCATCAAAATGAATGCCAGGACGGTGGTTTGAACCTTTTACAATGCCATTTTTTAATGGAACACATTCAATTCAAGGTCAGCTCAAGCTCTCAGTTTGAAACAAGTGCACAAGGGTATCACCATAACCTTCACCAGTCTTTTATGATATTATATATTTCAAAAGCATTCATAATGTAAAAGGACATAAAAACAACACGATCAGTGACCTGAAGCCTGGATGAAGAGGTCATTTCAGTTTGGTGATTATTCGCTTACTCTGCTTGTGACATGTTTTTGACATTTTTATGCCATCTGCTATCAGGGAGCCACCTGATTCAATTTTCTATGGTGCAAAATTATAGCAGCCCATACCAGCCCTCTATCTGCACCCACAGCAAACACGGATAGAAATCAAACAGGAGGCTATCTGTGCAATGCCATTGAAGAGTTTCTTTATGGAGAGAGGATTGTCAAAGACACTAGAAATAGCTCCACAGGAGATCATTATTAATACAACAGCTACTGTGATTAATGTGCTTTTGACAAACAATATTTATGTCAAGATGCTGTCTTTGTCCTTTTTCCGGGTAGTTTTTCTTTCTCAATCTGTAAAAGTGCTGTGTTTGTGATTCAGGTGAGGGAGGCCATGTTGTCAATGCAGCAGTAAGTGTTGTTCAGGAAAATAAACAGTCTGTCAAAGAAGGGGAATCTGGAGCTGCCTCGTTAATGTCAAGATTTTAAAAAGTAGCCTGTCTTCTTGGATGTGTGTGTGTGTGTGTCTGTGTGTGTGTGTGTGTGTGTGTGTGTGTGTGTGTGTGTGTGTGTGTGTCAGCATGCACGCTTGTTGTCAAATGAAAGAGACAGCTGCAGGTGCAGGCTGAAATTCTTTAATTTTCCTGGCAAACAATTTGAAACACAAGGCAAAAATTGAGTCAAAAAACACAGGCAAAGGTTCAACAATGAGCAAAGGGCAGTTTTCCTGGTTGTCAGTGCCAATGTCTTGAAGAAAAGGCCAATTTCTTGGTTCACCGCTATACGTCAGACTAACCAATACCCACAGCTTCCCTATACACAAGATGTGAATTGAGCACCCCATTGTGTCCCTCTGGAATGCTGAAATAATTTGAATAGAAATGAAGGCCTCAAAGGCAAAAGGAGAGGAACAATTCAAAGTGATTAGAAAAGTGATCAATGTTGACCATTTCTGGTCAACCAAAAGCCGCAGTTCTGCCTGAAGAAAAGCAGCCCTAAAGCATGATGCTGCCAGCACCGTGCCTCACCATGCACCTTGTTTCACCAACACATTTTGTCACATAGTTTGGGTTAATTTAGTTGGGCTTGGATGTTTTTGTGAGAAAGGGCTTCTATATAGCCGCCCTACCCCATTACCCAGACATGTGGAGAATACGAGAGATTGTTTTCGCATGCGGAGAGTAATCAGTACATGTCAGATGTTCCTACAGCTCCTTTAATGTCTTTTGTAAATTTTGGAGGAATGTCCTGTGGACATCACTGTGGTGCTCCATTATCTCCACTTGTTGATGATGGCCTTCACTGTGTTCACATCTAATGTTTTGGAAAATCTTTTAAACCCCTCTAAAGGCCATTTTCCACTCATTTCCTTCATGAATGCAGACGGAGTTATAAGCAAGTCCAGTTAATAAATATCTTGGCATTGCACTGTTTTTCCAGTGCTGCGGGAACCAGAAGTAATGGTTACTGTTTTTTTTTAACCCACAGTAATCAATACTGTAATCAGTAATCATCCACTGAGGGTGAAGCAGGGAACAAATATATCCTTGGTTTAGTGCTTCATAAATGTAATCCTTCATAGCCTAGCATCTGTGGTAGGGAGAGGGAGTAAATCAGATTGTGAGGGGACGTGGTAGTTGATGACACAGTCATTTGGTCGATGAGGCATAAGTGACTGGCTTTTGAATTACTGATCACTTCCTTGAAATCCTGACAGCCGATGGTATGCACTGGTGTTGGAGCGGCATGGATCTTAGGTTGAGCTTCTTGACATAGGAATGATTGATGAAGGATTGAAACAGTACAGAGACTTTCTGACTGTCTTCGCGTGGAGAAATCTTCTAGAGGTGAGAATTAAGAAAGTGGAGGAGGATGCTCACTCGAGTGGCTGCTGTGAAACTTTGGGTAGCAGATGTGATGGACACTGAGCCAGTTGGTGTTTGGGACTGCCGCAATAGAAGCAAAATCTCTCCTTCGTGCACGTTTGATGTTTCATTATGGTTAATTTGGCCTGTCTTTGTTGCATGGGCTCTGAGGCACATGGTTCTGGGGCTGGATTCCGTTTCGCCTTTCATTCGCCTTGGGGCCGTAACAGATGGCTGAAAGGTCGATAAGTGAATCCAGGGAAACTTGATCATCTCAACATGCCAGCTCAATCGCGTGAATCCGGCCCTAAAGTGACACTTTTATATCGTTGAGAACCAATGTCCCCATAAAGTTAGTAATATCTGACAGACCTTTGGCTGGTCCCCACAAGGACAACTGCTTTTTTTACAGCTATAATTTTAACATATAAAAGAGCTTTTTTGATAACTGTGGATAAGATTAGTTTGTTGGTTTAGATGTAGGTATAGCATTAATCACCTGCATAATTAGAGTGAAACAAAGAGAGAAAGAGTTTGTGTGTGTGTGCGTGTGTGTGTGTGTATGTGTGTGTGTGTGTGTGTGTGTGTGTGTGTGTGTGTGGAAAACTTCACCTCCTGTTCCTTCACCTCTGATAAAAACATTATATAGCCAATGGTAATACCACATAGGGCTGAAAAGCATCAGAGCTGTGTAAACATTCTTGCTATCTCTTCAAAACATACTTGTGCTTCAGAACATTTACTGCTGCACATTTTAATGACTAAACCTTAAAAAATACAGGTACACCTGTTCCATCATTACTTACTACCCACAACGGAATGGGCTTTTCACCTTCAACATTCTTATTCTTCACTTCTGTATTTATGTCTGTGCAGATACATTACTGTGCGCAAGTGTGTGTCTGCTCTCAAAACCAGCATGCTGTCGGATTAGTACAGGAATGTGTGCCTTCAAGGACCCTCGGGGGTGAACATGTAAGACGCAACACAGAACAGACCTGAAAGGCTCACATATCGGTAAAACCACCAGAGCCCATCAGAATAGCACTGACTGCCAATCAAATTGGCCTACTTAGCATGTCCATTTCATAATTAGGCCTCAACTAGTGATGAATGCTGCTTATTAGAGTTCACCAATGGGACTGAAATTTGGTCCCAGAAAGCTGCTTTTGACGTTTTTCAAAAGTTTATGTTTTACCCTCATACTACCACATATTCATAGACACAAGAAGGTCAACCACATGGTCCTAAATCTGTAAGGTTTGCCCCGATCCTTTTAGGGTGATTTCTTAACAAGACATCATAAGTGTTTTGGGGTTTTTTTGTTGCACAATATCATTGGCAAGTGTAGGTTTTTGTTCAGACATCTGGCAGATAATACAAAAGACATTCCAAAAGCAGAGTCATGAACAGTCAAAGGTCAGGCAATCAATTAACAGACTACATTTGGGTAAATAAGAAGTTTTAAACAAACCACAAATGCATATTAAAGAACAAACAGTTTGGAATCATGACTAGAACAGGCTTGGTGGAAGACTTTGTGAGGATTTGAATATCAGACTTGTTTACAGTATGACAGTGTAATCAGAAGTTCAGTGAACTTGAGCATTTGACTGAATCATGTGACGTGGTTTGTAGTTCGTGATGCTGTTGGGAAATGGAGTTGTGAGTGCTGGAGCAAGACATTCTGAGAAGTGGACTTCAATGCAAAAGCTGGCAGTCATGTGACACATATCAGCCTGATGGATCTGTTCCAAGAACAATTTGAGGGTAACAAGGAAAAAAGAAAGATGTTCTCAGTCTCAGAAGATTTCATCATCATTATTCATCATCATTGTTAAAAGTTATATTTCTGAAAATGATCATTTGCCATGTCCACTGATGATGTCAAACTCTACTATAGCAACTGTTTTCAAGTAGGAAGTGGGATTTTATATGGACAACACAAATGAGCAAAGTGATACACACAGTGAAACGTCCCAGTGCTGTTATACCAAATATCAGCAGTCTTGGAACATTGCGTGACCAATAAAAGTAGTAATAAAAGTAAAGATGAACTATTCTATAAGAATAGTTAAAATATTGGCAGCACTGACACAGAAAATATGCACCCACTAATTTGATTGTTCTGTATGTAATATGTTGATTATTCTTAATGCATAAGGGACATCCAATGTAATTGCTTAATATTTTCCAAGCCAGCCACTGTACTCTATGCATAATCGCACAGAGTAATGAATGTTTGATAATGTAACACTGATATTTCAATTTTTGTATCTGATGTTACAATTGTGCCACTTTGCTTTTAGTTTTAGTGAACACGTGCAATACTAGTTAACAAAATGGAGACCAACTTCCACTTGGGCACCATGTGGAAAGTATGAAGTCTGTAATTTAAATTATCATTGAGTAACTTTAGCTCAAACCCAAAAATGTTTTTTTCAATTGTAGCGGCTCTCCCCATTGAATGCTAATCCCATCTCTAAACCTAAGCAGAACCTTGGTAATGTTTCATATACAACTTAAGTTATGCAAAAATAAGCATGAAATATGGCCTGTGCAATAAAGCATTTATGAGTTGAGTTTTCTAGAAAAAAAAAACTTGTGCAATTATCATTTATTTATGCAAAATAAGACTTATATAATATCATTTGTTTCAGCTTTAACATTTTTTCATTTGTCTCTCTTTTCCCTTTTTTATTCAGACCTTCCCAATAGTTTGCCACCAAGCATGTAGCTTTGTTGTTGAATTTATATTAATTAAAGACTTATTAGATTAATTATATCAATCAAATAAGAAACAGTCATCTAAAAGCCACTCCAAATCCAAAGACCCTTTCTCACATCCCAGAATCATGGTTGACTATGATTCTAATTAATCAATTAATCAATTAATTTGCTTTATTTTGGCGCAGATACAAAAAAAATATGAGATGGAAAGTACATATTAGTTGAGATGTGGCAGTGTTACTGTCTTTTTTCTTTGATCTCAAACGGGCTGATCAAGGATTAAACAAATTCAGAATGGTCTCTCTTTTAGGAGCGAAGGAAATAACATAACTTAGGATGGAACCGAAACGAGAGCGCATTTCATTTACTTGTTAATTACACTAATGGAGATACCTTTGTAGGTCCAGTCAATAGGAGCATGTGGAACTGAGAACGACAGACTTTGGGATCTTGAAGGATCCATTGTGTCCCGTAAGCTCCAGGCTTAGAGTAGAAGGGATGGTAATTAGTTTAGCCCACTTTGCTTTGCCTCACGCCAGGAGAAATGCTTTAGCTGGAGAAAAAGAACCTGTCTTTATATGGTTCTCCTGTCAGAGAAGCGGGAAGGATGAAGGAGACTTGCGCTTCCTGGGGAATAAATCAAGGAATCTATTCCAAAAGCCTTCACTAGTGGTTAAAAATCAGAAACCTTTCCAAATATGAAGTTCATCGAAGCAAACTGGGTCAAAGAGGAACAGTTCTCTCAAAGGTCCAAGTGAAAAGGTAGGACGTTAAAACGGAGGATGAGATGTAAAATGCCTGTTAACCAAATGTAGCCGTGAGGATACAGCCATATATATTTTTTACCTTCTACGTTCATATGATTCATGAGATTTTGTGTGAAATGGCAATCCATGTCCTGTCAGTGGTACAAACCATACTATTTTCCATCGCTCTTTTCTCAATCCATGTCAAAGTTCATCAAAGGCCCTTCTCAGTCTGCACTTGTTGTCACTTTTTCAGACATGGGCATTTACACCTCACTGAACAAGCTCAATGCCTCCCTCTGAGTGGTGGCCATTTTTGTTTTTGATCCATAGACCTGTGTAAATGAGGACTTTCTTGTCCTTTCTGGCCTGCAGTGAAAAGCGAACACTAAATCTTTTTCGGGCTAATCAGGTTTCTGCAGAAAGGATAGAAAAGGACTGAGGGGCTGTCCCAGACCTTTGTTTCTGGCCCTAGCCATCTTGATATGGTTGGCATTTTCTGGCATAGTGTAAAGCCCAGGGGCTTTTTAATTTGCTTTCCATTGACTTCTTGGTAATTGGGTTGGTTTTTGCGGCACCCAGGATCCGCTCCCAAGTTCAGAGATGTGAAACCCTTATTGTAGTCATTGACGCATATAAAAGTATACTGCCACCCATCACAAAGAAATCCTTTAAGACCCCTGGGAGAAATGCTAATGGAAAAAAGAGGGAAAAGAGGAAGTATAGTGATAAAAGAGAGGTTAGACTTGAATGCTATTGGGGGGGGTACTGCTGTAAATAGAATGTAAAGCAATTAATTGACTCGTAAATGCCTTTTGATTATAGCTTTTTCTTTATTCTAGGTTGCAACAAGTTGTTTACATTTACTTATCTTTGATTGTATACTTGTCAATATGCAGTATTGCACCTTAAAACATCAGAAAAAAAGCTAATAAATGTAGGTGCCATTTTCTGCCTCTGCTTTTTGCTTTTTTGTGACAAACAGAAGTGATACACTGGAGCAGGTAGTGTTGCCGCCACACAGCTCCAGGCTCAGTTTGATTCTTCTGTCTTGAGTTTCTCCCAATGGGTTTCCACTGGTTTCTCTGGTTTCCTCACACCTCCCAAAAACATGCCAGAAGGTGGATTATGCTACATTGCCCCTAGGTGTGAATGAGTGTGTGAATGTGTGTGTGATTGCCCTAAAATTGACTGGCATCCAATCCAAGGTGTAATCCCATCTCGTTCCTAGTGTTCCCATGATCCAGTGAGCACAACATTTCAAAAGATAACCCGAAAGACTCCATTATCTCCCCAAATAAATACTTTAAACTTTCCAAGATAATGTCATATTTACTGATGTCATCGGTGGTGTAGTGATGGAAAATGTCATCATTATTACATATTCAAAAAATGTAATGTAGAAATTTGCCCCTGAATGTACTGATAACAGTTTTAGAACATCCGGTTACCAGTAGGCCTTTTGTGGTTGATGGATAGTATGATTGACAGCATATGTTATTGAGGTTATTGAGATACAGTTGACAACCTTGATGAGTAGAGATCAGCAATGAGAGCGTAGCAGAGGTCAGATAGATTTTGGCCTCATGAATATTGCTCCATTAATGCAAGCAATGAACTGAGAAAGAAAATTGACTATTCAGAACTAGTAACAATGATCTTTTGATCCATGATCAGTGCTTTCATTCTCTCACAACCTACCTTTTTTCTCAAGCAGGTTTCAGCACAATTTTTAGGAAGGGAATAATTTCCAGTTTGAATGAATTTCATTTTTGGATTGTCCGCTAAACAGTGAAATTGATAATAATTTCCAGTTTGAATGAATTTCATTTTTGGAATTTAATTTTTCATTTCCTACCTCGAACTGGAGTCCATGGAGCGCTGAGACAGGGAAGGAGGTGGCAGCGTTGATGTGAAAATAGAATAATTTATATTTAGTTTATATATTAATTTTGTGTTTAATTTATAATTAAATTGAAATTTAATTATATATTTAAAATTATAATTAAAAAATAAAATTATTTAATTTTTGAAATTGATAATAATTTCCAGTTTGAATGAATGTCATTTTTGGATTGACCGCTAAACAGTGAAATTGAATGATAAAACTGTACAATTATATTTCTGCAACATAGTCCAACATTCGTCAGGTTTTGTTGTTATTGTTATTGTTGTTTCTGTTTTGTATTTTGTAAACTTTGAAATGTGACACAGAATAGTTGTATTTTGGCATTGGTTTATCCTTTTAAAGAATTCACTCACTCACCAGTCAGGTTTACCTCTGCCTTAGCTCTCTTTTCTCTAACTAATTAAAAGTCCAGACTCTTTCCAATGTGAGCTGTTTCTGGAGGCAGACTAAAGTTCATCAATAAAGTGAAACATTGTAGGCTTGGTTTTGAGTATATTTGAAAAAAGTTCCAAGCAGAACTTTCTAGGTGACCACATGGGATAATTTATTCAGACTTAATGTAAAATCAGTAATTAAATTATAAATGATAATAAAATCCGTATGAACAATTTAATTATAAATTAAACACAAAATTAATATATAAACTAAATATAAATTATGCTATTTTCACATCAACGCTGCCACCTCCTTCCCTATCTCAGCGCTCCATGGACTCCAGTTCGAGGTAGGAAATGAAGCCCAAGGAGGAGACCAATGGAGGACTGACATCATCCACAGAGTCTGAGGGGGCAGTGATGAGCAATGAAGTGATGCCCATGATGAGGCAGTGCTCACCATCAAACCCAACATAAATGTTGTGTAAGGACCTAAACAGAGCAGTTCATTGAAGGAAGTCCACCAACAGCTCTATGTTGTCGAGTGATGGGGTGATGCCCATGGTGCTCTGTGGGGCAGGGAGGATGGTTCATGGCTCCCCCCAGATTTGGGAGCCCCCCTGCAGAAGCTTCTATCTTCACCCTCTTTGCTTGGATCTTCCAGAGTTTGTTTTCTCCCCCTGCTTCCTCCACCACCTCCCTTTTCCTCTTCATGGGGGTAATATTTGCTGCATCGGGACCCTGAGATATCCCCTGAGACGGCGCATACCATCAAGCCATTCCCGGGCTTGTGCACAACACAAACATAAAACAAAGAGTGCTACCCAAAACAGAACTTAGTTATCCATGGTCTTCTGCTGTTGTAACCCATCGACCTCAATGCAATGTTTTGTGTACAGTTGTAAAGAGTGATTATTTGAGTTCCTGTGTCCTTCCAGGCAGTTCAAAGCAATCTGGCCATTTTCCTCTGACCTCACTTATCAACGAGGCATTTCCACCAACAGAACTGTCACTCACTCAATGATGTTAGTTTTTCACACCAGTCTATGCAAACTCAATTGACTGTTGTGTGAGAAAATCCCAGGAGATCAGCAGTTTCTGAAATACTCAAACCAGCCCATCTGGTACCAACAACAATGCCACAGTTAAAATCAAAGAGATTACATTTTTCAACAATTCTGCTGTTTTCTGTGAACATTAACTGAACAGCATTGTGCTGCTGCCAGTTGATTGGCTGATCGGATAACTGCATAAATGAGCAGGTGTTCAGGTGTTCTTATTATAGTGAATGGTGCATGTACATGTAAAGATGCCATTTCAAATGAACATGAACTAATTTAGCTCTGTCAAACTGGAGAAGAGAAAAGAAGGGAGAGAAAGGACATAGACAATGCATATAGAGGCCTTGTCAGGACAATCGGTGTAACATTTGTTGCTTTCCACTGAGGCTGTCCTTTTTCTTTCATGTGCAGAAGTTCATGTTCCAGTACCACAAAAGATGAGAACATGGCTAATTTCAGTCCACTAATGGCTCTGCTTTGAGCTGGCGTGAGCAAGAATGAGTAATAGCCTGATAAAGATCATGAGTGTAGTTTAACTTGTGGTGTCAGGGAGTTTGGCTTTGAGCAGTAATGTTCTAATGAAAGTGACCACGTTTTCCAGAATTATATTGTGCTTCAAGTTAAAGTGGTCCCATGATTGTCTGAGGCTTAAATGGTTAGCAAAGTCTTTGAATCACTATAACATCACTACAAGAATGTAATTTCAGCCTAGTTTGACTTTCATGGCTGGACTTTAGAATCCAAAGTGTCCATTTCATAGTCATTCATAGTACTAGCATGGACTCAATGATCAGCATTTACTTAGTACTGAATAATTTTCGGTCAATATTATTTTTCAGCAAACGTTTCTTTAACTTTATACAGCTTATTTGAATGGAAGAAACCGAATGGTCTCATCTGGCACTGTTATCTGCCTTTGTTTCCTCTTTCTCCTTCACATAGACAGATTCTCTTGCAAGAGCCAGATTTTGGCACCTCCTTGTGTTTCCCCACAGAAATGGCCTTGATAACATTTTGTGCATGTTGCTGCTATAGAAGGATTTTTTTTTCATGCACTGGCATGTTTTCATTAAGGGCATGTCCTTGTATTCTGAATTGTATCTTAAGAATGCCTTTATTAAAAGGTGTTCAAACGGTGTTCCCTGTTGATTTTTGGCTCCAGAAAAGAATCCTTACTGAATATTGAGTCCTTATGCAATCTTATGCAACAATAATCGGTACAATGTACATACCTGTAGCATGAGCTGGATGGTTTGGACATTATTAATGAGTCAGGGATGGGAAATGAAGCACCATATTGACATGAGTGCAATGCATCTTCCATGTTATTGCTATGGGAGAGCCCAAATCCATTCACATACACAGCATGAGCATTCAACAGTAAGGATCAAGAGAAGATGGTTCGTTAAGGAGGTTAATGGATGGTTTGTAGAACTAATTGTGACACTGAGTATTAGCTCATTATTAGCCATTGCACTTTGGCAAATGAGGCTGCCATAGTGAAGATTGGCCTTTCAGTTTCTTCTTATAAAGAGAAACCTTGTTATAGAAAGAGAGATCATAACAGCCAGGAGGAAACTGAACAGTGGTCTGGCATGCATCAGCTGTCATACCTGACAGCCTAATTGAAACACCAAACTTGTTTTTGGAGCAAGTGTATATCACCTTGTCTGGTTTCCTCTTCTGTTGTCAGACAGCTGGACAAGCTCTTTTTTTGTCTCTGAGCATGTCACCTCATGTGCATGGATGAGCTAACTACCTGACGTGTGGCTAGCGAGTGAGACCACCAGCAGTGTAACTGGCCACCCGCAGTACCTCCATGCATTTCCAAGACAAAGCAGCAAGTTTAAAACCAGGCCAGATGCTCAAGCTGTGAGCAGGTCCTGCACCTCCTGGAGTATAGACACTATTACATTTGTTCATGCTTCCAATTCTTTTTTCCACTCTCCACCACCATCTGTGCCCCTAATGGAGCTGTCCAAGGCTTGTCAGTCACTCATGACTAAGCAGATACCGAAGTGCACCACTCAAACTCTGCTCATGGGAGGTTTGGTGATAAATTCCATGAAAATTCATTAATATATAAGAATATGATATGTACAGCACTGTGCAAAAGTCATATGCAAAGAAATGCTGTAAAGTAAAAATGACTTTCTACTTAAAAGAAAAACACTGCAATATGCATTAAAACAGTAATAAACTAAACAAAGTCGATATTTAGTGTGACGACACTTTGCTTTCTTTTTCTTAAATATTAGTCCCACTAATGTTGCACTTGCTTATAGTTTTTTTGCAGCAAATCCCAGGAGCGTTCATGATGTTTTTGCCTGAAAAGTGGTCTCATGTAATATGCTGCTTTCTTTTATGACATACAAACATTTTTCAAATACAAATTATTTTTTGGAAAAGTAATGTTTGGAAATCTTTTTTAACTGATGCAATAATGTAGAATTCATCAAATAAATATCTATAACAAAATTTGCACTAAAAAATTAGGGTGCCTTTCACCGGCCTCATTTTTTTTCTCTTTCTTGAAGTTGAAAAGACAAAATTGCAGCTTGACATATTATTGAGAAATTCTCAAAATCCTTGCAACTTCTGGCCAGATTCTATCAACACTAAATAAACTGAAGCTTTGAATTCCTGTAGATTCCGCATTGGTTCTGTGTGACAGAGGACCCTGGAGGTTATCCAGTGTTCATAGAACCACAGTGCAGGTGCATTACCGGTGTTCTATTTTGCCCCACCTAAAAGCCAGAGGACATAGTACCCAAGGAACCACCTGATTTGGCCACAGGGTTACTTTCTTTTATCTACTACATATGCTTTCAATGTAGATGGAGATTTTTCCTTGTCAATTCTTTTAACCTTTAGATACCAGACAGTGCACTAGATCCATATGATGGAGTTCATACCATATGTGGTGCAATTTCCACTCAAGAACATACAAGGCCAATGCAATGTTGCAATGCAATGCAAATGTTTCATTTTATAACTGCACCCCTGGGTCCCAGTCATAGAGTTGTGCTTCACTCTGAGAGGCCATACCTATTGGCAGGTGGCCACCTTTGGCCACCTTTGGCAGGTGCCCTGGCCAAAGGTGCCAAATCATTCCATCTACAGTGTACGGGGGAAGCTGCCAAGGCAAGATTCTTATTGGTTATCCCATACCCACAAGTAGGACTCTGTGGCCTGAATGACCTGAATGTTACATGTGAAAATGCATACAGCAGGCATTCAGGCCAGTTGTGGGCCATTGCATCTAGTGGACTGTTCTGCTCTGTCCAGAAAAAAAACTCCATTGAACAATAAGCCATTGTGTGATTAGCAAACAAGCTTACCTCTGGGACACCACCTTTGGACATACATGCCTGACCCTGACCTTATTCTTCCAGAGAAAATGGTGTCAGTGGTGTTTGTGGTTGTAAGCTGATGACCCATTTTTGGAAGTTCCTTAACTCCAGCAGACCTAAGGGAGCAATAGCTGCAACTGTAGTTAACAACCAAAGCATCCTTAACAGGAGACAGCAGCCTGGATGGGTTTGATTCAGAAACACAATATAGACTCAGCCCATTATTTTATTCAAGAAACAGCCTTTGAATTGTCATTTGAACTACCTTACCCTTACGCCTTCCCTTTTATGTGTTATTGTACTAATTTATAATTGGAATACATCATCGATATTTGAAAATGGCTAATTATGTTACATATATTATCATTTATGAGGATACAATTACTCCATATACCATACCAGGAGAGTGGAACCCGTGATGAAATGATTAATAGGGAACCTGACAAATCCTTTCTTAATGCGAACCATTTAGAAATGCATTATGAAAAATATTAACAATAGTGTCAGTGATGGCAGGTTACACTCTCATTATAATTACAATGTACTTTACTTGCACAGAGGATAAATACAGCAT
This sequence comes from Parauchenoglanis ngamensis, assembly GCA_030014255.1. NCBI lineage: Eukaryota > Metazoa > Chordata > Actinopteri > Siluriformes > Auchenoglanididae > Parauchenoglanis > Parauchenoglanis ngamensis. The sequence continues at coordinate 4,113,393 of JAQMYM010000035.1, forward strand.
TATCTCAATGAAATAATCGATTGGAATGATGTAGTATGAGTCGGCAAAGTCCAATAATGATGTCTAAAGTCCTAGTAATGATGACCACTAAGAATTTAAGTGTTTTATCCACAAGTAAACATATATACAGTTTAAAACAGGTGGTGCTTTCCTGTGGTCATAATCTGTGTATGTAGGTAAATAGTCATCATGTAAGCAGGTATGATCGGTATGAGAATTGCAGATTTTGTAGAAATGTGTCACACAAATCACTCTAAATGCAATAATAGGAATAATTTAGCATTGAAGCAGTAGCATTTTGCCTATTATATGGGTTATAATGAACAATTTTCAACCATACTAGGTACTGCATAAAAAGCACACATATCTAACCAGGGTTACCAGATTCCATTTCACAAATTCCATTAGTCTGTAAATATTAATGATGTGATACATATAATTATGTAATCTGACCACATATTGAAATTTGTACTCTGCTGGAAAGATTTGTGACTAGACTGCAAAGGAAACAACTAACTACTAACATGTTCACATATCATCCTCTGGAGGAACACTTTAAAGTGTTGCTAAAGTTATCCAGAGCCTAGGTTTCCATTGCAGCTTTCCACAAAACAGAAGCAATATTTTTACATTTTCGACAAAACACAATTGCCAATGGTCGGTCTTTCCATTGAGTGACGTTATGAGATAAACGCTGGGATTTCTCCTCTTACAGAGCGCTCTTTTTTTCAGAAAGGTAGCATTTCCACATGCTCCTCACCATGTCATGTGACTCAAATGCAAAAAAATGTGTCAATTTTGCTAAATATTGCTATATCGAATCATCTGAAAAATCTGAGTGTAAAAACTTGGATGTGACATTTGAGAGGTTTTTTTTTTAAATCCAGGTGTTTCCATTACTCATTTTTTAGTTCGCAATTTCAAATTGCGCTTTAAGCAGATTAATAAAATAACATATACATTTCAATTCTCAACATTAATGCAATTTCAAATAGCACAGACCAATGTCTCAACAATGTTACATGCAGCTCGTTTGCAAATTGCAATGAAAGTCTTTTTGGCTCACTGTTATTTCACATTGTTACAATTATAGCATCAGACAAGTCTGAATGTTTATTCATGTGATCATTTTAGGCATTTGTTATTTGTTACTGGCTAAAAGACACGCCCAAATGTAGGTCATGATAGGAATTTGCGTGAATAGTAGAATTTATTAGCTATATTATCAATGAAATTGCCCTCTTTACACTGGGTTAAATGTGATATGCAAGTGATGGTTTGGTAAAACCAATCAGATTGCTGTGGCTAAACTCTAGCAGCCTACCTATCAGCTCCACCCAGTCTGGCCGTTCTCCACTGACCTCTCTCATCAGCAACAAATTTCCATCCGCAGAACTGCACTGTATGTTTTTTCTTTATTGTAACCATTCTGAGGAAACTCTACAGACTGAAAATCTCTGCAGTTATAAAAATACTCAAAGCAGTCTGTCTGGCACCAGCAATCATGTCACAGTCAAAATAACTGAGATCACATCTTTTCCCCATTCTGATGATTGATGTGAACGTTACCCGAAGCTGCTGGCCTGATTCTGAATGATTTTATGCATTGCACTACTGCCACGTGATTGGCTGATTAGATAATTGCATGGATACATAGGTGTACAAGTGTTCCAATAAAGTGTTTGGTGAGCGTATATTGAAACTTGATGTTGTAAAAAAATGTCAAAATGCCATCACATGAAGGGGTGTCTTAGGCCGGCACACGTGACTTAATATTTTGTCAGGATAAATTACGGAGGGAATGTGTCAGTGTAGTGAAAATAGCTTATGCAGCTTAACCTCACTTGTACTTTGTACATATGAATAATCTTGCAGAACACACAGAAAAACACACACTTGCACTCAAATTCTGCAGATGGGAAGTAAAAGTGATGGAAATTGTAGTTTTCTTTTTAAATTTAACGGATATCTTTTTTTAATTGACTTGCCAAATTGAACAACCCAAATGCAAACAAACACTGGGGTAGATCTGATTGGGGAGGGCAATTCATGCACTGTTTCCTCCCTTACCTATGCTTGTGGGATATAGGTTGGAGTAAGGACAATTAGCAAGGGTGAGACAATAGTAAGCTGTTTTTCACAAATACAATTTTGGTTTTGTTTTTTTCCTCCAATTTAGCTTGAATTTCGAACTCCATTTGCCAATCCCAACGTATGCCAACCATTTTACTGCCCTTGGCATCTCCACATCCAAAACTCCATTTGTGTGATCAGATTGTGTTTCCTTTTCTTTTCCTTTCCTTTCTTTTTTCTTGTCTTTAATCTTTGGCACGCGACACTAAGCGAAGAAAATTTTTACAAATGGCGTTGGCTGGCATTTCGATGCTCCTGTGTCGTTAGCCTGCTTGTACAAAAGGTGGGGAAAAGCTTAAAGCTGAGGCTTAGCTCTTTCCACTGGCTGGCATTTGAAGAGGTCTGTTTAGGAGATCCACAGTCTGCCAGCCTTGTGAATCAGCATTTCCTCATGGAGAAGGACCCTCCAAGACATCTCAGCCGACAGCACAGCCAAGTCTGGTATAATACCCCCTCCACACATACATTTTTCACAGTCATTCTGGTTGCAGTGGTTATAATTGGGATTCAGAAACAGATTCAAGATGTTCACTAAAAAGAGGATGACTTTTGATCAATTCCATGCTACCTTGACTCCTAAACACATTAAGTTGAATAAAATCATAATCACCGGGGCACGGTGGTGCAGTGGTTAGCACTGTCGCCTCACAGCAAGAAGGTCCTGGGTTCGATCCCCGGGTCACCCAGGGT
>JAQMYM010000035.1:4119936-4133973 GCA_030014255.1 Parauchenoglanis ngamensis
TCATTTCACTTCTCAAATATCACTGTGTGTGTCTCCTATATGATATATTTAACTGAAATTTTTTTATCATCACAACCCACGATTTATACAGGAAATTCATGAAGATTAACAAGGTTGCCCAAACTTTCGCATCCCACTGTACATATGCCTTCAGTTTTTTTGCTTTAGCCAGCTATTATGGCCTTCGCCAGCTAGCTATTTAAGGTTAATCAGTGGGAACATTAACATAGATTCCTCAACGTCCCAGTCCTTCATCTGTTACTTTACATTTGTTTCAATGAAAATTATTTCCAAAGTAGTCCTCCCTGCAGACTACCTTTCTGGCCTGTCCATAGCTCCACTATCATTCAGATGCTACTAGCAAGAATAGAGTCAAACACGATGAAATATCACCGAGTTACAGTCCAAACCACCGTATGAATGTAGGGATTTTCCAAAAAAGGGGTACAAAAAGTCTGCTGAAGATTCTGTCATATTTAATATATATATATATATATACATGTACATGAGCAAAATTGTATGACTATAGACAGACATACGGACTTTACATTAGGGGCAGTACAGGCACAGCCATAAAACAATATTTGCATATATGATATGCTAAATTATACATGGAAGTTAAGGCTGTACTCATGCAAAGACAAAGCTGACATTTGCTTAATGTGAGGAGCATTAGACTTAACCACCATAACACCTGCACACTGGAAGTTCACATTCTTTAAAGGGCTAGGAACACTGTGACACATGGACGTGTTTGACAAGTTTGTGCTCTATTGTAATGAGGGAGGAAAACTTCAAGGTGTTTTTCCAGAAGTAGTCTGGTCCCCTTTTCTCCGAGATGGAGACTCTGCAATCTGTGAAAATACAAGATAAGCATTTTTTTTTCTGATTTCATAAAAAAATTAATGATCATGTGCTAAATCTGCATGATGGTGTACTGCACAGTTGTGTTTCCCGAGACCTCAGGTGCCCCCAGGATGTCGACATCTTTGCTATTTCCAGGTAATCGTGAACACCGGATGCAAGGGAGCTCAGAGAGGGAAAATGTGGATCATCTGGGTCTGGAAGCATTTCGGTATGTGTTAGTATTACACGTGCGTGTATGCTGTATGTGGTGTATTTAGTGCATTTGTCCAAAAGCTCATGGCAAAAGTACAAAATGGTCAGATTGTGTAAGTTAATGATAAAAACGAATAAACTGGTGGACGGAGGTCCGGATGCGGGTCCAGAAGACCATTTCAGTGGACCGGGCACTTGAACAAACACTGCAGCAGTGCTAACAAATGTATATAAATTGGCCAAAGATCAAGTTTTCTAAATATGAACCAACTCAGTTCCTGTAGCAGGTCTTCTTTTGATCTGTTCAATTATTTAGCAGCTCATTGAACCAGAGGCTTGCAACAGAAAGTGGAGCGTTTTTACGGACTTTTCATTTGATTTACCTTCGCCTGATTGGAAACCGAGGTGGGAAATAAAAAAAATAAATAAAAAAAATTTTCTTCTGACACTTTTCAAAGTAGGTTTTTGGTATCGATTGTTGTACTGACGCAGGATATCCTTTTGGACGTGTTTTGGACGAACTTGCACAGAACCCTAAACCTCAACCTTTGGGATGAACTGGATGACTGGCATTGCAGACCTTCTCACTAGACATTAGTCCCCAACCTCACTGATGCTCTTGTGGCTGAACGAGCGCAAATCCTCACAATGTGGACGGCCTTCCCAAAGGGGTGGAGGCTGTTACAGGAGCCAAGGGGAACCGGCTCCATATTAATGCCCAAAGTTTTGGATGTACCGTAAACCATGTGAATAAATCCAACAGAACAGGTGTCCTCATGTTTCACCTTTTTATGGTTGTCCTTCCTTAGATTCTGTCGCTCTGGGTTCTTCATCTACAGCACTCCCGCGTTCGCCGTCCTAAAACACAAGAGTTACGTTACGATGAACTTCAGCCATGGAAGCTCTCTACCCCAAACACGGAGAAGAAATAGACATACAAGTTTATTTTCTTGTTCCTCCTCTGGCTCAGAGGTCACCTGATCTTCAGGGATGTAATACCCATCATGCTCCATAGAGGGATCCAGTGAGACCGATCCTTTAATCCATCCTGAGAGAGAAATATGAAGAGAGTATTTAAAGTAAAAGAAGGCACAGAAACTGAAGTGAAAGAGGAGGACACGGATCGTGAAGCATGATGGTAGGTGAAAAAGAAAAGCGAAATCATTTCCAAACCACTGCAGCAGTCAGAGGCAAGATCATGTGTCAAGTAGACCATGTAGCAGACAGAGCATGCACAAGTGCTGAGTGGAGAAAAGCTCTGAGTGACACACACTATATACAAACCTAAAACCCCATGCTTTCCCGATACCAGCCCTAAGAGCTTGTGAATGTATACAAGTACCTTTCCTACGATTCTGAAACAGGCTCGACGTACTTAACCACCTGACTCCACTTAAATGGGGGTGCGTCCCTGTTTCTGAGAGGAGAATGACCAATCAGAATTGCATCATGGCTTGGTATAGCACACATGCTGTTGTTTATAACCTATTCAATATTTATAGTACTTGTCACCCTGCAAAACATAATAAACACCAGTACAGTTCTTGATGAAGAACAGAGCACTGAGTTCTACTTATCCAGATGATTAAAAGAACCCAGTGTGTGTTTGCTTGGATACAGTACCTAATGGCGTCGGGTCACTTTTGATATCTTGTCGCTTGGGTTTGGTGTCGGAGCCGGAGAACGAACCTGCGGTCCACAGAAGAAAAACAGAAAACGGATGAAGGGAGGATGCGGATCAAACCCTCACTTGTTCTTTCATTATCTTTGTACTCACTTGTCGCTCTCTCTGGTTTTTTGTCACCTGGGCTGCTGGGTTCATTGCCTCCTTCTTCTTCTGTCCTCTGTTTCTCCACTTCTCCGCTGACATTACTCAGGCCGTCTCGCACCGCTCTACACGCGAATAATTAATAAAGTATTATAAAGTCGATCATACTCACACTGCTGGGTTTTTGTTTTTTGTTTTTTCAAAACTTGGGTTCATTTCTGCCTCGTGCCCAGCGTTCCCAGTGTTGGGATAGGCTCGGGATACTAGACGAACGAGGAATAAATGGATTTCATTATGTGTAAACTTATTACAATTTAAAAACTGGTAGACATGGTTTATACTTTATATTTGTGCGTAGGTGCCTTCACACTAGTGTGCAGTGTGAGCATGTCCACTAGGGGCAGAAAAGGAGAAACTCGATGAAAGTCTTGTGTTTCCGTGCAGCAAGAATGATGAGCAGAAGCAAATCATACTACTTTCTTTCGAACGTGGAATAACTGATACCGTATCGGGTTTTCATGTGAGAAATCACAGGGTCCAAGACAATGTGGAAATTGCATATTAAGTAAATAATAATTATTATTATTAAGATAGCTCCTTACCCAAAGTGATATTTGCAAGTAGACATCTAGGCAAGGTTAGTAGCCTTGTATATGTCAGGAAATTACATTTTCATTTCATGAAATGTGTGTAAATAGTCATGTCATGTAATCTGTGTGTATTAACCTTTCAAGTGAATTGTCCTCTGCGGTTGATTGAGCAGTGGTCTTCTGCTGGCTAGCTTCTGTAAGACAAATAAATCAACTCTTTCCACCTCTATTCTGATGACACCCAATTTCAGTTAGATGAGTAATAAAGAATCCCGACCCTCTGTGACAAAAAACCCTCCCACACAAGCCCGAGTTCATATTCGTAATCATCGGAATACCCCTGCAGGCCTCCAGCTGTCCTGTTAGAAGTTTCCGGATTTCTCTCACCCAGATAGTCTTTATCTCTTCGGATGCCGCCTGTATAACAAACAGAAAAAGACGGCCTGTTCTGTTAATATAGGCCGATACAAAAAAGCAGCGAGAATAACATGTACAAAGCAAACACACCTGCACGGTGTACACCTCGTCTCTGGAGTTCAACCAGATCTCGAACTTTTTATTGTCTCCTTTGGCATGTTCAGTGATTCCAATGGTACTCATCTAAAAATCAAGACAATGAAGAATTCAAGCTCAAGAGAAATCGAGCTCTACAGGCTCACTTCTTGTAATAGAGGTTGGGGGGAAACCCACACACACAAGAGAAAGCTTTACAGGCTTCCTTTCGGTCCCAAACACACTCACACTCAGCTCCTGTTTGAAGCTGTAGGACGGCGCTTTTTCATAGCCTTCGCCATTTTCCTCACGTCTCTTGCAGAAGAGCAGAGCTTTCTCGTGTAGGAACAGGTGCCTCTGCATGGGCTTGAAACGTGCCAGCTCCATCATCTTCACATGGCCACGCTTATGTTCTGCCCACACACTGAAGGAACCCTGCATCAGCAGCCGGCCCAGGTCGCCAAGGTTACCCTGCCCCGGGTACCAAAGAAACTAGTTTAAATTTGGCGTGGAAGACGACTGGATGGAGTGGAGTTACGCTAAATGTGTGAGAGTGTGGGTGTTTGAATCATTGTCCCGTGTCTCACCTCGTATCCGTTGATTGCAATGAGGTGCATGGAATCATTGACGGCCTTCAGAATGCCCAGTAAAGATGAGAGAGCCGCCTGCAGCTCCACTACACCCTCACAGCCTTTACTGTACTTAATCAGCTCCTGTAAACGGACACAAAATTACACTCATTGTACTAATTACACTAACGTCTGCTTTTTACACGTTGGCGCCATCTACTGGTTTTGATCGATAAAATATCGATCAAAGAATCAGAACGACACTCCAGGAGCAGAACTTACCCAAAATCGATTTAATTTAAATTCTTAAATGTCAAAAAAAAATGACAATTTCTTGGTGGAAGGAATAATTGCGCTTACTGCAGTTTAGAATAGTAACATCTTAAATGCTGTGAATAAATCTTCCTAACATGTTTCCTGTGTTTCTGGACTCCAACTGGCTTCAGTAAACCTGAAATGATTTGCGATTTCACATCTTTTATACTTTGAAAGGTTTTTTGACATGGCTGTTGCTCTCTTTTTCTTGTGCACATGAATACACACAAGCGCACACACACTTACAGAAACAAATCCACACTAAAGTACCTTCAGTAGGAGTTGGTATTTAGTAATTCTCTGCACAGGCTTCAGTAGGTAAGAGTCCAACCCCAGTTTGTGTTCCAGTTTCTTCTGACATTCCTGTTAGCACATATCAGATTTGCGTTTGTGTATCTACAACACGTCCTTGTGTGTTCCTGCGTGTGTTTCTTTGTTTACCTGAAAGAACGTGCAGTCTGAGCACTGTCTCCACAGGCTCTCAGATCGAGGTTTATTGTGGCAGTATTTCTCATAAATCCGCAGGTCTCCCATCTAATAAAAATGGCAGATCCACATTATTAAGTTAGTAAACCAACGACTGCCCTGAAGTCTTGATTAAAATGCCGTTTGTGCTTGTTACTTTTCAGGACGAACTCACCCTCTCCAGAAAACAGCGTCCCACGAGCTCAGGGTGATCTGTGTAAGTCTCCAGTTCTCGCAGAAAGATCCTGAGTGGCAGAACCGTGGCCATGTGTTTTAAAAACAAGAAAGTATATAAACTAAAGGAAACCTGTGCTCCATTAGGTGGTGCTTACGTTTTGTGGAAGAAGTAGATCTCCTGCATGTTGCCGAACAGGACGTGCTTTTTGTTCTGCAGGGCAGCAGGGATGATGGACGCCATGGCAGGGTTGTCCATCTCAGCAGCATAGCCCTGCGTGGAAGGAAACCGCACACATTTAACGCGTCCTCTGAGTCAGTGGAACTGGGAGGGCAGGAACACACTATAGGGGTCAGACCAACTAACTGCCTGTAGGACCCAGGCACATCTGCAGAATATCTGGTTTTGTCTTTTGATGCTAAATGAACATATACTGGCTTCATAGGTGCTCTATAATTCTTTATTCTACAACACCCAAGACATTTTGTAGAAAGGGAAGGGAAAGGAGAGGAGAGGAGAAAAGAAGAGAAGAGAAAAGAGGAGAAGAAAGGAGAGGGAAGGAACTTTAGACCATTAATTGTAAAGTGCCACCCCTCAGACCCTCTGAACGTTTATCTGCCACTTGTGCCCCGCTGCATGAGCCACTATTTCTGCTTGCTTCTTGTTAGTAATAAATCAGTCAGTCTGTAAAAACAAATTCATATAATTTTTATATATTTATTCTTATTTTATTTCATTTATTATGTTAAATTACTTTTAGAATACTTTCTAACTCTGGGCTGCTGTAATATGTGAATTTCTCTCTGGCCTGAATACAGTGATCCATCTGTCCACCTGCCCGTCTGTCCATCTGCCTATCTGCCTGCATGCCTGTCTGGCCGCCCGCCTGCCTGCCTGTCTGTCTGTCTGCCCACCTGTCTGTCTGCCTGCCCGTCTGTCTGCCCGCCCGCCTGCCCGCCCGCCTGCCTGCCCGCCTGCCTGTTTATGATTTGCTGGTAAGATGTATTACCTGTAGAACACACAGGAGTTCTTCTACATATGCTCTTTCTGTTTCCAGCAGCTCGTTCATTACATGCCTGCAACCGCACACACAGACACATACTAAATGAAAACCATCTTGGAAAATATCTCATTTTTGTAAAATATGGATCCCTGACAGACCTGCGGAGTACAGCCAGGTTTTCCTCCTCGTCCGACACTGAGGCAGTCCGGCTGCCCCCGTTATTTTGCTCAGAGGGCACCTACGCACAGAGGAGCATGAGTTCTTAAAGAAGCTCACAATTAGTTAAGTGTTCCATGCAGTGGGAAGAGAAGAGTCTTGTAGGTCTGAAGGTATTTTAAAAATGCATAGAAGAGGAATGATTTATTTTCGGTTTATGTAGGTACACCGTATTTTCTTTTGGCACGTATGTTTATGCAAAACGAAGTGAAGAAATCTACAATTCGAGCATAGGAGCTGGCTGAGATACTTGTATGGTGGAACAATGATCATAAAAATATCTTACTTCATTATAGTCACTCTGTGAGTCTGTACTGGCATAGCTCTTCCCACAATCTCTAAGAGCTGGAAGAGAATACAGACATTTTAGTTCGAGCATTTCAGCAGTGGTCTAGTAGTCACAGTGAGTGAACATTTCAAAGACAAATATTGAGAGCGCGAGTGAGAGAGAGGAATAGAACATTTCACTTGAATGAAAGAAATTTCAAATGAAAGAGAAGGTACCAGACACTGACCTGGTGAGGAAGGAGGCGATTTAACGGCTTCAGGCGTCGGGGCCACAGGCTGTACCGGCCGTGTCTGTTTGGCTGCTAGCTTCTTCAGACTGACTCTCCTTTTCTCAAACATCTCCTGTAGCAAAGCCTTCTTTTCAAACACTCGCTCTACTTGTTCCTGTACCACACACACACACACACACATTTGAGAAGACACACCGGCAACAGGCTGCACTTTTAAAAAGTAAATCAGCCATAACAGTATTTCTCCATGAACATAAAGAGCAAAATGTCCTTTTACCTGAATCCAAGTTTGCTAGATTCTATGAATATATTATTTTAAACCACGTCTGCCTGCTTCCCAGTTTCAATCCAGCATGATAACAGGAGACATTTGAATATTGAAACGTGTCATCATGCTATGTTCTGTTTAACCCATGTTTACCAACGGTGTTTTATGTTCACTCTGTTACTTTATTTTTTTTTAAATGTGGCAAAACTCTCTATGGACCTATAATATTATATTACCACCTTCTCATTCAAAATGATTCCTCCAAAAGGTTTTAATAAAACACATTTTATGAGTAAACAGTGTCTGGGCTGGAATGGGGCTCTCCTCACCGTCAGCTCTTTGTTTAACACACTTTCATGCTCTCTGCAGAACACACACGCATCCCACTGCTGCAGCTCGTCGGCCGTCTCCGTGTAGCCCTCCAGCTCCTGCAGTGCGGACTCCGCCCCCTCCTGCGACTGACACTTGTCAAGCTGCTGAGATGCTAGCATGTAAACACCATCGTCGCACCATTTACACATCTGAGAAAGAGAGAGAGAGAGAGCGGCACAGACTCACGTACTGCTAAAAGAAGAGTTTTGTAATTTGCGTTTTGAACTTCACGGCTTCCTTAATATGGACTCTGTCCTGTAAAACATCATTATGTAGCTACAAATGTCCTATTATACATATGATGTAATATTTATGCATATTAACAATTTTCAGTAAAATAAACAGCCCTCCGAAACCAAAACTCGTACTGTCTGTCAGTAAATACTGTGTGTGTGTGTGTGTGTGTGTGTGTGTGTGTGTGTGTGTGTGTGTGGGTTCTCACACTTTGCAGTTTCTGATGGAGCTCGATGGCCTGCAGCAGCAGACCTCTCTTGGCTTTGAGCTTCTGTAAGAGTTTCTCTTTGGTGTTTTGCAGGTCAGCACACTTCATCTTGACATCATCATCATCACTATTTTCACAGCCGTCAATGAAACGTTGGCCTTCAGCAACCAGGGCTTCCATCCTGTCCAGAATTTCCTGTGGAGAAGAAGGAGAGAGGTAAGTGATGGAGCTTGAGGGGGGAAAAAAAGAATGATGAGAACCAGGCCTCCATTCTATAGCTATTAAACATCATTAATATCATACATAGTGTATTATTATTCGTTTATTATATATATTAAATATTATAATAGGATATCATCAATATATCAGAGGTGTGTCTGGTTATAACTGCATTTGTATTTGGGGTGAAAAGACTCACAAATGCTTTGTCTTCCTGGTCAGTCAGCTCTCCGAGGAGATGCTCCGTGTGGCTTTGGCTTATTCCGACGTGTGAGAAAGCATCCACTCTATCAGTCGCAAGCTTCAGCTCAGCTGACACCTGCGAAGTGAAGATCATAACAAGGTTATTTTTTGACACAGCCAACTATCCCCAGTTATTACATGCGTGCTCATGATGCTTTAGCGTTGAGTTGCTGTTAAAGTGTGCGACCTGCTGAAAGTCGTGCTCAAACTGGCAGCGTTGCAAGGACAGTTCCAGCTTTTTCTGATGCTGTAGCCAGAAATCATCAAACGCAATCGAGCTCTCATGTAACTGAGACATCAGCCTGGGAAAACAACAGGAAGAAAGTGTTATGAATTATGATTTATGAATGTGCAGACTAAATTGTGGTCCGTTATATATACAAGTGATGTATTTTCAGCTTCCGGGCTGTTGAGTCACCTGTGTACAGTGGCCAGGTTCTCCAGCTGGTCCGGGTTCAGAGTGCTGTCCGGGTCCCTGCGCATCGGTTCACGGATGTTCCCTAAGATCTTCCGCCCTTGTCCCAGAGCTCCTGCCAGCGCCTCCTTTAGGGAGCAATTCGATTCAGTTCAGTTCAGGCCTTTCTCTGGCTCTTTAGTTGAATAGGCAAGCCTGAATAGATATTTTAGTTGACTTGTACCTTCATGCTGTCTTTCTTGCTGCTGTGTGTGTTGAGCAGATTGCTGGTTGCTAGAGGGGTGTTGGGTAACTCAGTTTCTGCCAGTTCCCTGCCAAACATCTGCAGTCTTTTTGTCATCCTTTTTACTAAGACAGCAAAGCCTTCTATGTCCTAAACACACACGGAAACACAGCATGGGTTACAGTTACATGACGGGGAAACCTCAAGCGATAATGGCATCTTTTGGGGCTGTGTGGAAAGGCTTCGCTTGGTGTACATTACACGTGGATGTTCATTCTGAAGCAGTACTGTAGGGAGGATTTTCATTTTATTTCTGTTTTGGTTGCACAGTGTAGCACCAACCCCAAAGTGTTGGTACTACTGAGTACTAATACATAAGATGACAAAATTGGACACCACTCCTGGCAGCCATGGGGCAAGAATATGAGGCTATGGTGGGCAACTGGACAGCTGAGGTTTAGAAAAACGTTACTTGTTCCGATCTTTAATTACCCGGTTTGGGTCAGCCTGTGCCCACTGGAGCCTCAGGTTCCTATTCTTGGAGGACAGAAGTGGAACACGATATGATTGGTCTCAATAGCTATTGCACATTCTGAGATGCTTTTCTGTTCACTGTATTATGGAAACCATATTTGTACATATCATATACATATTTGTTACAGGTGGAGCTTCTTACTGTGCGCTGGGAGATCCAGGTGTTATGGCAATATTGCTGAGTGCCACCTAGTTCTTGGGTCAGCTGACTTCGATCTATATACGAATGTAGCTCAGCCACTGAGTTCAGCATGATAACCTAGTGATATGATAACAAATACACACGACATGTCCTTTACACTTTGTACGTGTAACGTATACAGAAACACCGAGTCGCTTACGTACCGGCACTTTCATCTTGAAATCTTCTCCATGGAATTTGAAGAAAATGTCTGAAAGGGTGCGCTGGAGGAGCGTGAGGGGCCGCAGCACCAGAACCAGCCGTAGGTTCCCTGGGAAGCCGCTCTGGAAATGTACAACAAAATAGCACTCAAAGAATCCTAGCTTGTTTTTTCAGTCACATGACCAATTTTCCACTTCATTAAACCTGTTGATGGAGAAATATCCTAATACAATAAATATTCTGGTCCTCCTATCACCGACTATGTCTTCCTAGTGTCACGTCGTAGAAGTAATACGCTTACCGAGATACGGAGTAATGTCCCTTTCACACATGCCCAGCGATCCTGGCGCCTGTCAATCACTAAGATGAAGCCCACCCCTGCTGCACTCAAACTGAAACACACACAGATATTACTGTCACCTCCAGAATTATCAGCAGAACAGGCAAAAATGATGGAATGTAAAGTCATTTTCATTATTGCATTTTCTCTCAAAACCTATATTTATTGGCACCCTTTAAAAAATATATTATATATTCTGTCCTACAAATTTTGTTATGCATCACTACGGAAAAAGCCAAATATCTTTCGGTACCAAAGAGGCAGATTGTTCATATCCATTACAAGTCAGGTAATAGATATAAATGGATCATTAATCCACTGGTTCTGTTTTGCCAGTTGGCTGCCAGGGGGTTTAAGACTTGAGCTTCGATGGATCGGTCAAGAAGATAATCAAATCAGCACAGATGTGGTTGAAGGAATACAAAATCTGTATTTTGCAAAGGCCATCTCAGCCTCTGGATCTGAATTCATAGCCAAATTGAAGTGCAAACCTAAGCATATAAGGGCACTTGAAAGGTTCTGCATGACAGAATGGTCCACGATCCTCGACAAGGAAGGTGGTCAGATCTTTTCCCTCCACCAAGGGAGACTTCACCAAATATTAACCGTGTGGTTGGCGATAGGAGCAAGGGAAAATGAGGAGCTGAGAAAAATGACCAATATAACAGAAAAAATCAGGGACAAACAGAATCCATTTACCTGGGAACACTTGTCAGATAGGTGAGAACGTTGTGAAACTCTTGATTGCAGAGCTCAGCAAACGATGGGAATTCTGGGAAGATAATGATAGGGCTGCCGTCCTGCCCTCTGCCACCTATAATAAAGTCAAAGCAGACAAATGTGAGGATGAGAGCTCAGCTGTCCAACCAGCAGGGGGCAGTAAGGGACAGAATTTAGCTTATACAATGATGGCACAGATTTACACACCAGCACATGACTGAAATCCTGTGATAGATATAGTTGGATCAGCTGACAGTTGGAAATATTCCTGATACTGTATGTACACGCTCGGACGGCTGTGCAGGTGCTCACTTCAAAAATTTCAGACAAGCAACATGGACATGAGACAGAGCTGTCACTAAAACCCCCCAGGTTAGAAATGCACCACTTGTCTGTATAATGACTAAATTATTAGACAGTGTGTGTCATGAAAACGAATTTCTCAGGTTTTTGGCTGTCTAGGGAAAAGAAGTGTGAGGGGTGATGACGGGGAGAGAGAGAGAGAGCAGTGCCCAAATCCATCACGTGATCAAAATATTAATCTGGCTAGTCATGCCTATTCTTCCTGTCTCCATGACAACAGGATAGAGCCTACACAGTCATCCTTTAGCTCGGTGTGCTTCATTTAAAAGGAAACAAATCTGTCATCAGCTACGAATTCTCTCACTCCCACGCACATGCACTCGCGTGACCCTCGGTCGTGCTGTGATTTTAACACTACTTCAGAAAAATTGTCATATGCAATACTGATTTGCAGTGAATCTGGCGAGTGTCTTCAAATCACGCTTCTGTTAACATTTTCCAGCCCAGAAATGAACTCTACGTCCATGCAGAAGAACGCTGCTCAGAAATACACGAGGCGTGTGTGTTTTGCACGGAGCGGATGAGGT
Organism: Parauchenoglanis ngamensis; assembly: GCA_030014255.1. Lineage (NCBI taxonomy): Eukaryota > Metazoa > Chordata > Actinopteri > Siluriformes > Auchenoglanididae > Parauchenoglanis > Parauchenoglanis ngamensis. The sequence goes on from JAQMYM010000035.1 coordinate 4,132,116, forward strand.
CAGAAGGGGAAAGAAAGTACAGCTTGTCTGTGTTTTTATAATAAGTGCTATTCATTTTACAGGCGACAGAGGTTAAATTAGAAAACATTGTTTAATTAGTGTTATTTTTTCCTTATTGTTCAAAACCTGAAACCTTTTTGTGAGAAACCATGGGTACCGTATCTTCACGTCCTCTCGGGCTTTTAAGAACAGCAAAAGATGGCAACACTAAGACAGAAAAGATGCTCGCTAATATTTGTCCACTTAAGAATTCATTGCAATATAAGCCGTTCTTTTGTTTATTTGGTTGTGTGCATTGATCACTGGTCTGCTGAAAGGCCAGAAAAACCTTTTCAGCCTTTTGGGCAATTTATTTGGGTTCGGATGTTGTTTGTGAGAATGGGCGTCTGTCTAGCCGCGCTACACCACAGCCCAGACGTGTGAGGAGACTGCAGAGAGCAATCAGTTCTTGTCAGATGCTCCGGAAGCTCCTTTAATGTTGCTGCAGGTCTCTTGGCAGCCTCCCGAGGAACATTCTTTTTGTCCTTGGTGATGTCAGTGTGGTGCTCCATTTTATCCACTTGTTGATTGCGGCCTTCACAGTGTCCCATGGTTCATTAACGTTTTGGAAGTTCTTTTACACCCCTTTCCTGGTTAATATTTCCTACACGTGAGATTTGACACGTGCTTCGTGAGCTCCCAGAGGACCACGGCGTCAGAATCAGATGAAACCCAGAAGATGTAAAGAGAAGCCTGATCTTTATTTGCAGTTAATCAGAATAATTTCACTGACGACAGCTGTATGATAATCACTATTAAACATGAGATTGAATGGGATTGGTTCGTTCTGAACACAGCCCCGCCCCCAATTTATAAAAGACTGTCACATTAATGCAACCAACTTTTTTATCCGCAAAATGTTTCGGATTATTTTGCACTTTATTTCTGCAAGTCGTAATTTCACACCGAGGGTTGAAAAAGTTCTGACATTATCATTATTTTTTTTATTTCATACAAATGTGCCGTTTTAACAGAGCCCTGTTGTTGCATAGTATTTTCAGTGTTCAAAGGGTTCACATTTTAAAAATTTATTAATAAATAAAACATATACTTCCGGCACAGTCCACTTTAAACCCAAATACAAAACCAGATATGAATATTTTGAGCACTAAGCGGATATAGACTTTCATTCATATAGAGATGTTGCTTTTCATCCCTACTGTATATCTACATAATAGCAATTATTATTACAGTAATAAGAGTCATAATTATAATAACAAAGTTGTACGATTGTAAAGGGACATTTATTGTCATAACATGACTAATTCAACTAAAATCATTTTTACCTGACAGGAAGGCAAATTTCTTCTTCAGCTCAGCGACGATATCAGCAGCACAGATTGGACTCGTCTCCGTTTGCATAATCTCATCTGTAAAGAAACACAGACAGTCATGTTTCAGTGAAAAGTCACACACACGCGCACGCGCACACACACACACACACACACACACCGCAGTAGCTATGTGGACGATGATTAAATGAATATATCAAATAAAACTTTACTTCCTTCTACAATGCTTTGCATGACTAATGTATTCCTGTTCAGTAAAGCAAGACTTCAGCTTCATATGTACATGGGAAAGTATGTTTTCTCATAGTTTTCTTCCTTTAGGTAGAATTTGAGCATATAGTAGTAGGTAAAAGTGTGTATTTTGCCCAGAAGGGCTCCCATACACGGTCTCAGACAATAGGTAAAGGTGGGACAAAGTGCTGTATGAAAGACGCCACCCCTCCCTCACCTGAGGACACACACACACACACACACACACACACACACACACACACACACACACACACACACACACACACACACACACA
>JAQMYM010000035.1:4134073-4150946 GCA_030014255.1 Parauchenoglanis ngamensis
TGTATAAAAAAATAAGATGTATGTAAGTCGCTCTGGATAAGGGCGTCTGCCAAATGACATAAATGTAAATGTAAATGTAAAAATCTTACAATAGGCATCTTGTATCTATTTTATAAACTGAGTCACTGGAGCTTGTCTCTTACCCATGCTCATTCAAGGCCACAGACAATGTGTATATTCTAGATATTACCACAGAGCACTTTATTAGGAACACTAAAGTAATTCTGGGTAGAGCCTCGCTTGGAACCATGGCTTGGACTCCACAAGATGTTGGATTGCATTCCTGCAGGTTTTTCAGGCGCACTTCCATGCTGTGAATCTCCCGTCCTACCACATCCCAAAGGCGTCCTACTAGATTCAGAAGGCCGCTGACAAACAGTTTGCGTTTGAGACGACTTTTGCTTTGTGACATCACAGAGATGACATTTTTTACCCTTTCTGAGAGTTGATATGAACACTACCCAAAGGTGCTGGGCCGTATCTGCAGGAGTGAGTTTTTTTACTCTATTGGCTGATTATACACAGGTGTCCCTAATGCAGTGCTCAGTGTGTGCATTTCATTGTTAAATTATAGTTTACTGATTAATTTGCTGTGAACATACCAGGCAGGGAAAATACAACATTGTGCTGGACTCTGACCTATTAGGACTGCAAATGAGTTCAAACCATGAATTCACCGGTAATTATGGAAAATGACCAAAGTGTGCAACATGCTTATACACGAATGAGGCTTTTATTCAGTTTTAGGGTTGATTTTGTTGGGTTTATTCTTATATAGGAAGGAGAGAGCAGAGTTTCAACAGAACATGTCAGATGAACTTGCCAAATGGGAGGAGTTTAAGCGTGAGGAAGGCAGGAAGCTCCAACGTGAGAAGAAGCTGTTTGAGAAACATGCAGCAGCTGCAAGGGCAAGACCCGACAAACAGGAACGAGATGAGATACAGGTTTCCATCACCACCGTAGCACTCGTTCCAATCTGTTTGTTATGCACTCTTGAGTTTTAACTGTGTGTGTGTGTGTGTGTCAGTCTCTAAAACAGCAGCTAAGCACTCTGCAGGAGGATTTAAGAAAACGAGAGTCTCGCTGGACCGGCACGCACAGCCGTCTCAGGCAGCAGATAGACACCCTCAGCGCAGAGAACGCCGCTCTACGAGACCAGGTCCGCACGCTGGAAAAACTTCGCCTCAGTACCTGGAAAAGTGCTGAATCTGAACAGGAGAAAGAGAGAGGGAGGTTCAGTGCATCCAGCAATAGCAGTAACACCAGGACGGCGAAATCCAAGGTGCAGAAAGAAAGCCCATCATCGGAAAATTGTCCGTTTAGAAATAATTCTGAGATTAATTTTGAGGCTGCTGTGTTCCTAGAGCCCCTCCACCGGTATTAAAAGCAGCCCACCTGAGAACAGCAAGAAGATGGAGAGCCTAGAGGTTCAGAATCCTTCCAGAATTCCAGCCAAGTCCTCAAGCACCACATGCTCTACAGGTTTGAAAGGACTTTTTCCTTCTCCCCCCCCCCATTCTTTGAAGAGGAATGGTATTATTATATTTAATACTAATGAGATGCACTGCCATAAATATGTATTTCATTATGATCATATATCATGGTCCCACAGGTTATAAGGTTTGGCCTTCTAGTTTCAGCGAATCAGAAAGAGACCTGGTGCGAGACAAATCATACACGAGCCTGAACAGCTTTAATAATTAGTAGAAATTTTTAAAAACTTCCCAAAACTGTTCCAAAACCTGGTTACATTGAGGTGGCAGCTTTGCTAAGGCAAAGAACCGTTTTAGCACTTTCGGCTCTCAAAACACACTCTCCCTTCCAGCACACACCATTTGTTGGACAATAAAGTGGCATCTGCTACACTTCCATTTTGTTTAATTTTTTTTTTAATGCATCACAAATAACATTTTTCCCTGATGAAAAGGAAATGAGATTTAATGCATTGTAATAATGTTATTATGTGTCTGTGATTTTCCTCTAGACTGCCAAAAGGAGCCTTGCCCGGTAGCCGGTCCATGCCGCATCTCGGATCATCTAATTGTACCCGAGGTAAACGGCCGTCATCCTCAGCTGAGTGTTTTTGGGGTTTTTTTTACACTACAGGAAGCTCAGCTCAGATCTATTTATATTTAACTTCCATGTGCTGTTTTTTTTCCTCAGGAAGTTAACAGTCTGGGGAAATCTGAATGTGAACAGGAAGAGATCACACACACAGATGGGAAGGTAAAATGAATTCAGGGTAATTGGTTTGAGCGAGCGGATTTGTAAAAGTGTGCAAACTTATTAGCGCAGTTATTTTGCAGCATTTTTTTCCCCAAAGAAATTAAGAGCCGTTATGATGCGTCATACTGTGGTGGTACGCCATAAAAGCCAGTCATGCTCCAGCATGCAAATTACACGTTAAAAAAAAGGCGTGACCTGAGGATCGTGCAGGATGTGAGGGGTTCGGCGTCCTTGAGGCTAAACGTGCGCGCTTCTATGCTTTTTTTTGTTGTTGTTTGCTGAACAACTTAACATTCAAAATGTATTCCGTAAAACAACTTACATGGGGTTTTTTTGTGTGTGTGCCTGTATCAGATTGAAAAGATGCTTCCTGATGGAGGACGACTCACAATTTTCCCAAACGGCACGAGGAGAGAAGTGTCCGCTGACGGCCTGTCGGTCCGAGTCACTTTTTTCAACGGAGACATCAAGCAGATAATGCCAGATCAAAGAGTGGTGAGGCGCATTGTTTGTTATTGTACCATTTCCTACAAAACTGTGCTGTTATAGCCTTTAACAATTCATGAAAGTGCAGTTATTATTGAATAGAGCGAATAGCACCACTTGAATGGACTCTTTGAGTCTGAGCAACTTAGTGATGCGTATATCACTTGGTGATAATTATACAGTATAGGATTGTCGGAATGAACGTTCAGTTTGCTAGCAGTTTATATTATTCTCCTATATGTTTACTGAAAGACTAAATAAAATCTTCTGTATTACCTGGAATTCTAACCACTTCCTAATGAATTGCAGATTTATTATTATGCAGAAGCTCAAACCACACACACCACCTACCCCGATGGTATGGAAGTGCTCCAGTTCCCGAACAACCAGACAGGTACGTCCTCGTCTCTTCGGGGAAACTGATGACGTAATAGGATGGTGCAGTTTCTAAAAAGACCTGCTGGTTCTCCCTTTCAGAAAAACACTTTACAGATGGTCATAAAGAGATCGTATTCCCTGATCAGACTGTTAAGAATCTGTATCCTGACGGGAGAGAGGAGAGCGTGCTAGTTGATGGCACAATAATACAGCAAAACCCGTAAGCACATCCGTGTTCTTTTGAGTAACCTTGTTACTCAAAAGAGTAACAAGATAATAGAGCAGACTGTTAACGTTGGAGCCTTTGGTATGGTTAAATGGAGTCATTTACAGTACTACTACAGTGCTACTGTAACCGAAAGTGCGAAATGATACCTGTTCGGTTATGCGTTGTTGTTTCGTAGGGACGGCACTAAGCAGATCCAGTTCAACACGGGACAGCGAGAGCTGCACACTGCAGAATTTAAGAGACGAGAATATCCCGACGGCACGGTGAAAACCGTTTACTCAGACGGACGACAGGAAACCCGCTACCCCACCGGCCGCGTGAGGCTCAAAAACCCAGAAGGACGAGTCATCATGGACACCAAAGCCTAAGAGAACGCGAACATTTTTACTTGAACAAAGGGGGGAAACATGTTTTGTGTGGTTTATAGATTAATAGCAGTTAATTTATTTGTAGTATACATTTTTGTAAAATAAATATTGTTATACTGAATTAAGTGACGCTTTTGATATCAGTAATTTTCTTGTTAATACAGACTAATTGAAATAACATTTATTTTAGCCTTGACGGCTGATAACGTTTTAGTGATTCCTCTATGCGAAGTCAGAACAGATGACCTTAAAGTCCATATAGTGGCCACGTTATTGTTTTCATCCTTTAACCAAGCTCATAGTTTCACAATAAGGAGGTAGTTCCAGATAGTTCCGTAAGTGTCGTGTACTCGAGGTGTCCGGGTATACTGAAACCACGGCCTCGGACAGCATTATTACATAATTAATTGCAGTACGTTCAGTGATGATCTTGCCTGTTGAATATTCAGTCAACATTGTCAAATGCTAAGCAGTAGTCAATGTAAAAAAGGTTCACGCTACACTGCGCACCCAAAATGTGAAATCCTATTAGGTGTCTCATCTCCTTTAGGAGAAACGTTTCTACAGGAAGCACTAGAACTGCAAGAGAAATTCCAGGAATGGAGGGGCCTCTCAGTCTTAACACATTTTCATCCTTGCAAATGAATAAAACCGGACTCTTGCTTTATTAACTAGACAGATCATGCAGTGATGAAGCTCTAGTGCTTAAAGTTTTCTTCTGGACTTTTCTTCAAAAAAAACCAAAAAAAAAAAACCCTTAAGTTCTCTTGGAAGAAAAAATATGTTTCAATCAGGGATTAAGACAGAGTCTGACATTTTAACACAAGGAATTTACTTGTTCGGTAACCACAGTGTTACAGTAAATTTACTTAAGAAACTAACACAACACTGCAACTGAGGACTAAAATAAACATCAAGTCAGAAAAAGTGCCACAATTTACTGGATACGTTGCCCAAGCATTTACACAAGACGAAGAAGCAGGAGGGGTTCTTTAAGTAATGCTCAGTACTTGTGTCACAAATAAATAAATTGAGGCCATTGCCTCAAACAAATCTATATTACGGGTTTACATATACTGTACCTATTTGGGCCAAGTTATGATGAGGGGAAAAAAAATAAATAATCGCTGAACGCAGTGTACTTTGTCCTTGCGATTGTTTACTTGCAAATAAATTCAAATGAGCATTTTCATAATTGGAGCATTTCCATGTGCTCCGAAATTCGACAGCCCTGGCCCACTTCTCCCGATGCAACCAAGATTAAACTACACTTGTTGAAAATGTAAATAATATTTTTCTTCAATACTGAGAATTTAAACAGCCAACAGATAAACTAACTACTTAAATGGAGCTGGAAGGTGCTTGTATCCATTAAGTTGTAGGCATGTTTCCTTTATCTGGCCATATTAAACTAAACCGTGTATCCAAAAGCGAAAAAGCTTTTCATTGGTTCTTCGGGTTTTCCGTATGAACTAAAAGTCAAAACTCAACTCATCAGCAGAAGGGTACGAACATAAAACTTCCTTCCTCAAAGTGCGTGTTCGGCGGTACAGCCTGTGTAGCAGATAAAACGGACAACTTATCAAATGCTTAAAACCTCCACGTAAAATATTAATGCAACATCGGCAGTAAGTGTGTACTCACGTTATTCCGTTTCTGTTACTCATAATCAGCGAGGCCTTTCTCCACTAGAAGAGTGTGGACCAAAGTTCCATCTGCGTTGTACAGCAACACGGTCGGCTGTGGCTCTGTAGCCTGAAACATTAGCAACACGTTCATTTGAATCAGGCAGGTACGATCTTTCTTTCAGATCACTTTCTCATTGTTCACAAAGCAAATTAAATTAAAAAAATAATTAAAACCTGCTTGGATTATGACTTCCAGCCACTTGCTTAGCAGGCCGTAAACGACGCATGCTGAAAATGTAAACAGCTGGGCAAACAATTAAACTAGAATAATTACTTATGTGAAATGTGACAGTGTCATCTCTAAGAAATGCAGCTGAAATCAGTTCGGTATGAATCCACACGAGCTGCAGCCCCATGATGCTTTATGATATTCATGGTGTACAATTTCAGGTGCACAATGGTACTCAACATCACGCTTCGTGTAGAACATATTGTACATTTGTGTGTTTGGTTCAAATTGTTTAATCGCTATTGTTCGATTTACAATAGCGTGTGCACCAGTGTAACTAGTTAAAGTGCCAACTTGTACCCAGTGGACTCGAGTATAAAATACACGAACATTATGTCCCGTTCCCATACCGTCACCACAGAGCGCAACTGTCCATTCAGCAGGTCGATCATCTCCAGCATGGCCTTCATGCTCCACTCCGGCCGATACGGAACGCGTTCCGACTCCTGACACTCACGCGGAGGCTTGAACCCTGACAGCTGAACACACACCGCTTCACACGGGAAATGGAGCAGCGTCTTTGGAAGACAGCGTAGTCTGCCACAAACAGATTGAAAATACGTTTTATTCCAAGACATGAGTTCATGTAACAAAAAACAAGCGAGCAAAAGGAATCTTTTCAAATTTTTTCAAATTATTTTTCATCATTTTTCAAGAACGCAATTGAAGTGAACACACAAAAAAGCATTTATAAATGGCATGATTACTTGCAAAGTGGCAAAATGTCATCTGAGCCAAAGTCCACATGTCTCACAAGGAGCTGGATGGTAGGGTTGAGCTCAGCAAAGCCTAGAAGGCTTGCACGGTAATATTTACCATCACTGTACTCTGCTAGACAAGGACCCTCTAAAGACACACGCACAAAATTACATAGATCATTGTAAATTATTACTACGCATGTAAATTATGGTTTGCTTTGACGGGTACCAATAGGGAAGTCTGTCAGCATGGGCAAAGAATCGGCGTCGCCGTTCGCTCGGCTCAGGGCTTCATCTAGAGCCTCCTGTTGTTCACACACCGGTGTGTCCAACACACTCAAAAACACCTGCAAGAGGCCCACAACAGGAGTGAGGAACACGTCAACACTATTCATTAACAATACCTGTGACAGTACCATGTTGTACCTCTTTAGGGGTGCGAATGTGCTTAATTTTGACCCAGCAGGACTTCCCTATGTCTGGAAGTCTGAGGTCAGTGTACACCCCTAACATGGCCTGCGGTTCCTCCAAGCCCTGTCAAAAAATCAGATCTTTTCACTAGTGTCTTATTAAGTGAATAACACAACCAGGAGCAACCACCACATTTGTTGTCTGGAGTCTGCAAGTGACCTCAAGGTAAAGGTCAATCCGGGCGTGTCGCTTGCACGTTGTACCCGTGTCCTTGTTCCTGTATCATAAATCTATAAACCAACAAACACTGATCATTCTGAATTGACAGAAGTATGGCAGTTTCACCTCAGTGTTAAAGTCCCAGTCATCCAAATCAGGCACTGGAGGTTTCACCACATAATCCTGGATGGACATACAAACACACAGTGAAAAAATCATTTAGACTTAAAACGGCCACCCTTCAGCTCCACACCCTGCGACGGTATCGGACCTCAGGGCTGCCGACATGCGGGTTGAACGTGGCGTGCTGGTGGTGCATCATGATTTCGCTTATTGGCATCCCATCCAGCATTATCTCCACGGTAACCAAGCCTCGTGGGTCCTCTGGAAGCTCCTGAGAAACACAAATATCCTGAATTAGCCTGGGTAACGAGTACTGGAGATGCGCATGTCCATCTGTCTGTCGACTTACCAGAACATGAACACTGACCATACGGCCAAGCAACAACTCCTTCATAAGAGCCACTGCGTCCCACTGCCACGTCCCCCCTACCTACAGCCAGGTACGCAAAACACAGATGAGCAAATTCTTTGACAAGTAATGCTACATTTAAAAAATTTAATAAATTAATTTGCTCACCGGAAGTACCCCATTTATCTGACAGGGCACGCACAGCTGAGGAACATTCTCACAGAGCACCATCGGGTACACGTGGCACACTGGAATATTCTCCACAATCCCCTGATCCACATATCGCACCTGGAACACGCGGTACAGGTCACGTGACGTGGCAATTTATCTAACATACCGAGTTAGTTACAAAATACAGAAATGACTTTTGTACTCGACACGTCTCTCTTTTAACCTCAATGATTTTGTGGAATTGTAGAAAGAGATACGACTTGTTTCTTCTCCAATCAGAAGAGTAAAGGTACACAGACAGCGCGATTTGTCGCCATGATTTTTGTCATCCGATAATATTTTGTTTAACGACCATCACGTAAATGTTCACTTTCTCGTGTGTGAGCAAAAAAGTGATGTTTATTTTTTTTCTTGCAACAGGCCCCTGTGAATCAGGGCGCGAATCGACTGTAGATTGATTTGGTGTACCGACAAAACGCCACTGCAAAATGTTTCGACGTCATCAGTTCTAGACACAACAGCATCTTCGGTCTGGCACGGTCACATGATGACGTGATCTGACGTACGTGTACAAATTTACTGCTAATTCTGCCCCAAGAATTACCATTTCAGGGCTGAGGAATAACCCTGACCTTTCACTCCCTTTCCCCTGGCTCAATAGGTATTATAAAATCTTTGACAACATTTTTACCCAGTGAATATCCCAGTTTCTAAGCTATAACCTTAAACAAGGAGGGTTTAAATTCTAACCTTCACGTAGCCGCCAATCACCTCCTGGACCTCTCCACGGTACCACAGCATGTCCGAGCCCATCACGGCACATCCCAGCACATTCTTCCAGTTATAGTGCTTCTGCCTCGGCAAGGTCTTAATGTGCTGCTGCAGCTGCTCCTGTAAGCGCTCAAACTCGCACACTGCTCAGAAAATAGTGTTCCAGGATATAAATTATTACTAACCATCAAATTTCTCAAGTAATCCACCCTTACATAAAACAACTGCTGCACCATTTAAACCGTTCTCTCGCATACCGGCCTGTAGTGTCATAACGTGGATGACTCCGTCGTCAGTGACGGCAGGGATGCTCGTGCACGTGTCCCCGCACGGGGGCAACTCCGGAGGCAGGTAGGCCTGGGTCCTCACGCTCTCCGGAGGAGGAGCCATGCGCGGGGCAGGTTTGGGCAAAGGCGTGCGAGGGGGAGCGGACAATTTATTCCTCTCTTCACACGCAGTCTGCTCCGGGGACACGGTCTCGCCTAACGAACAACCCAGGTCATCAGACACGTCGGATCCTGACTTGTGTGCGGGTCTGGAAGGCAGAAAGAAACGAGTTAAAGAAAGAAGAGAGCGGACCACTCGTATCCAAAATATGAAAAACGACTTTTGTACTCGACACTTCTCTCTTTCAGCGCGAGGCCCTCGGCGACGAGGAAATCTGCTATGCTGACATGACAGCCTGCTCTGTTGGAGCAGAACAAAGAGACGGCCACTGGTCGGACACAGGACGGCTCCTGCAGGCGTATTATTCGCGAGACACCGTTAACAATATTCACAGGTAAACTGGGGGGAAACAAAATATCGAGTTTGTAGAGCGTACAACAACTCTGTCACCTTAATGGTTATTATAGCCATGGCACCGGTGAGGTAGTAGGAAATAAAGTCACACGCTGTAGCCGTCCAGGTGGAGCAACCTCCGGCTGGCCTGATGGACGAGCAGAAATGTCAAGAGAATCGCAAACTCCTCAGGTAAAAGTCGACCCACGTGAAGCTCTTCTGATCATTTTCGCATACCTTACGTCACTGAGATGACACTCCAGCAGGAAGGAGCCGCCCAGCTCCGGGGGAAGAGGCCTCAGGTTACTCAAGTGGATCTTCACTTTATTACCAAAGTCACAGCGCAGCACCTGCGGAGTCGATTTTACATGTAATGCTGTATAAAAGAAGTCCTGCCACAGCAGCACCTAAGCAGAATCTGAGCAGCACTTTTGATGACTGCACGAGCAGGAGTCCCATTTTTTATTTTAAAAGCATCTTAACGTCGTTCTCTTACCTCTGCAACACAGCTGGAAGACACGCTGCACACCTTTCCTCTCTCCCAAACACCATTAACATGAGCAGCACAAGACATCTCCGCCTTCCAGACGATCTCCTGTGGTCCAGACTTAGAATACTCTTTATTCAGCAAGTCATGGATCCTGGCAAGAAACAACAGAATATGTTGATTATGACTTCGTGTTATACAATGCTCAGTAATTAAACATTTTGAGTGATTAAAAATAAATAAATAAAATGACGACAAATCCTCAAAGCAATTCCTCCGTGGTGCTTGGAGCTAGACATAAAAAGCCTGAATAAACTTATTTTATTATTATTATTAAACAGCAACATTTTGCTCTTTAGGGTTGGTGGTAAAAATGAACCAATATTACTCTGCCTGCTAGCAATCAAAGCTTGAAAGCACGGTCTAGTCAGGCCCACACATTTTCTTGATTATCATTGCCATTTTATTTTAGCGTTTTTATTTTTTTTATTTTAGTGAGGCCGATACCTCTTCAGCTGAGTGTCGTACTGCAGCAGCTGCACACAGATGTTTCCAGGGGAGGTCACATGGGTAACCTTCACTTTCACATCTTTCAGGCATGTTGGCAGGGTCAAACAGGGCTGAAGCGGTGAAGGGTCTACGCTCGGAAGCGTCGGCTCGCTCCAACATGGGCCGTCTTCCACCAGCGGGGGATCCCAGACTGTTTGCTCCGGTGGGAGAGGCTTCTTAGGCGAGACGCTAGGGCAGACAGCATAATTCGCCTGTGAGCGGACGGCCAACAGCATACACGAGACTTTCAATTTGAAAGAATTCAGAAATGCATATTATATATATCGCAAATACTGTTTGCTTAGGGTGGCCAGCCCTTTCGCGACCAATATTTCTCCGATGCTGGTCAGACACTCCAATGAATGCTCGCTGACCTCATACAGACATACGGGCATAGCCTCGGAAACGGGCACGAGTTCTGAAAAACAAACAAATGTGTGAAATGCCGCAATGGCGTAAAGATTCCAAGGATGAGTTTTTTGCATATGCATGGTCACCGTTCGCAACTACAGTGACCAACTTCTGGTCGGTCAGTTTACGGAACACGTCGATGCTCTCCTCGCTCCAAGTTTCTCCCACGCTCAGAACATTATCCAGAGAACACCACAGCGCCTGAGGAGACAGAGCAGACAGCTCACCATAATGCTGCGGATATCGATTGCAGCGTTAATCAGCGTTACGGGATTCCTACCATGGCTGGCAGTGCAAAAAACTCATCCTTTATCTGTCTGAGGTCTTTGACGGACAGGGTGTCTCCGTTGCCGAAATCTACATACTGCACTTCCACCATGCGTCCGCCGCGGAAACCTGATAATTACACTTCGTATCAGTAAAAACAAGGCATCCTGATTAGGCATGTGCACACGTACACGCGCACCTGTGACTTGAGCCCGGCACCAGTCCTTGTGGTCATAGAGGGCAACACAGGCCTGGGACAGAACAGGTGAGTAGATCTGAAAGTCACTTTCAGCTCCAGGATGCCCATAACAGTTCTGCAGTTTTGTGTTCAGTAGCAGGAACTCCATATTGTCCACCTTCAAGGTAACAAATATAGTTAATATCGACAGACTCCAGACTTTATCGTTAAAGGTCCACTGCGTATAAATTAGAGGGCCGTGGATGTGCCCATGTATGTAGTATTCATGATTAAGTTTTGTTTCGTGAGCCCTTTACAGAGAGTGGTCCACTTCTACAGAGCCGCCATGCTGCGCCACTACAGTAGCCCAGAACGGACAAACCTCTAGAAGGCACCATTTTTTGCGTTTAGTGTTCGCTGGTGACTTGGCTAACAAGTTTGAGATCCCAAATTTTAAAAATGGAAAATCCAACTTATTATTTAGCATGGAAAAAGCAAAGGAGTGTGAAAGTAAGAACTCGGGAAGCTACGCGCACCTGACTTCCACGTTCTAATCTTGATTTTAATGATGGTTAAAGTGTTGTGGTGTTTTTTTAAATCACCTTTATTAAATGAGCCATTACTAAAACAAGCCATTTAATCTAAAAACTTTCAAACATAGCTAATTCTACTGTTCTTCAAATAAAGCCTACAAATAAAATTCGACAAATTAACTGAACTGAAACACATCTTGGCTCAAAAAAAAAAAACAAAAAAAAAAAACCCTCAACTTTTTATTTCGTCTCAAAAATAACCTCCAGGTTTGAGAGTACTCAACTCACTATCTGTATGTAGAAGTCTGATGGCGTGTTCACATGGGAGACCACAGCATTCAGCTCGGTGTTCAGCTTGGGATACACAGGTGGGTAAAACAGCAGCGTCTTACTGCCTGCAGGGGCCATCTGGGGGGAATAGAACCTGCCACAACACGTACACAAACATTTTTACATTTTAATAATATGTTTAATCTATACAGAGAGATGGTCAGCGTCTCAGATGACTTATCCTGCCTGGCAAGCTCCATGAACACGAGGTGTTCTCTCAAAGAAAGCGATGTGTTCCTCGATATTTTCTTCAGATCCACCAGAAGAGTGTCTCTCTCCTCACCAAGCACCTGCATCTCCACAGCGCTGGAGCCGATCACATGGTTCATCTCTTCAGATGCTTCCCTGCTCCAACCTTTCACCTGCAACGGAAGAACACTCGCTGAGCAACACCTGGACACCTACGCATTCAAGAAATTCTCTCATCTAATTATGGAACGGTTTGCCAACCTCACCTGTAGGTAGTAATTTACACACTCAAAGATTCTTAGATTCTTTTGTAATTCATACATTAGATTCTTATGTAATTCATGCATTACTTCATAAAATCACCAAGTCTTGTAAAAGGCACTGTTTATTTTGAATACTGAGTAACTAAAACCATGTGAGAACGTCACGGAATAACTCGTTAGGCTCATCGCTCTCACCAGGTCTGAGGGAATGATGTCTTTAAGGGAGCACCTAATGGCCTGAGGGGCCCACCGATCCAGGTCTGCCTCAGCAGATGAATCGGCTCTCCGCACACATTCATTCAGCTCGTTGAGATCATCACTGAGGGAGTGAGAAGGAGAAAAGGTCACAGTGAGAGAGCATCAGCAAACTGACATGTCTGCGCTTCTAAAACATCTGCTTTTTAGCGTTCATATAACTTGCTAATATTTGGCTACCTATCTATATATATTTACAACTATCTATAGTTACAGCCAGGTAGTCAGTTAGCTGACTGGTAGCTAGGTAGCTAACAGCCAGCCCACCGGTCAGGCAAGTACGTAGAGAACTAGGTAGGTAGGCACATATACGACTGGCTGGATGGCTAGGACTACGAGAGGCATTCAGGCACTCGTAACTATATGAGACGGAGTCATAGTCAGCATCCCGAAACATCCTAAAAGTGATCAATGGGGTTGACGTCAGGGCCATGTTCTCCTACACGAACCAAGTGTTTATAAAACTCACTTTGTACTCACTTTGGGAGAGGCATTGTTGGTGCCTCGTAGTTCCAGTGAAGGAAATTGCAATGCAAAGACTTTCCAGGTAATTCTGTGCTTCCAACTTTGTGACAGTTCAGGAAAGGCCTCTAGGGTATGTAAGTCACCTGTGCAATTGGCTGGTCACCTGATGGCTGTTTGGCTACAGAGCTACCACCTACCTGTTCGAGGCAAATATATATAGTTGGCTACCTACCTGGATGAAGACCTACCTAGCTACCAACGTACCTGGCTGTCTGGTTGGCTACCTAGATATCTGGCTGGTAGAACTGGTACTTGGAAACTGTAATAGGCTGGCTTCCTTCCCACCCGCTCAACTACATGTGTGGCTTGTTTGCAGTTTTCCTAACTACACCTAGGACCTGGGTGGTTTCTATTGGCTTATCTTGCCCCCTTCCAGACTGGGAACCTAAATTAATAAATCATACTGATTTACAAGAATGGCTTTGCTGTAACGGAAAAAAAAAACGATTGAACGATTGGAGGCCCATGGCTCTGTGCCACAAACAACTGTAACCTCAACATTTTCTTAATCACAATATTTTCCAGGTTCCTTTTTAAAAATAAATGTTACAGCATTTAAAGATCATACATGATACTTGTGTGTACCAGACTGACAGACACATGGAATCTCTCCTCACCCGGAGACGGTGAATCCTTTATAGAAGCCATAGTCGATGGAGAACACTTCCAGGCGTGCAACATCATTTGCAGAGCACTGGCTCACACACTCCAGACAGCCTTTCTGGATCAGTTCACACACCATAGCTCTACACCAGACGTCGTCCTTCCACTTTACAAACACCAGTGCTCCTTCACACACAAGGGGACCATTAAAACTAAATGATTATCTGTGAAATATCACTCGGTTACACCTTAATCGCGTTAATGGATTTGGATTAAAGCGTAATCGACCGTGAAATGAAATCTTCACGACAACCCAGCACAGAGCTGGCTTAACTGTATTTGAATTTTGGATGATCGTTGAGGAAATCAAGACAAGTCTGAATTTTTCCTTAGTTTAATTCCTGAATTTTTTCCACGAACCAGCACCATCCTCCTTACGCTCCTGCATTTCTCCCTGAGCGAGTCATTTCGGAGCGTTGATGTGTTTAAGAGAAGGGCAACATGCTATTCTATCCACCTTCTTACCAGTCTTGATTTGGTCCTCTACAGTGAAGTGGCTGCATTCTACAGAGCAGATTCTGCCAACGTGTTTGGTCAACAAGACGCCTAGCTTGTGCTCCACCACATAGCGCACATAGAAATGTTCTGGGTTGACTATGTTGGTCACTTCGACCCAGTTCTGCAATGCTGGAAACAACAAAACACAGATTAGTTTTCAGGTCTGAAACAATAAAAAGGGAACGGACTTCGAAGAAAACGATTGATTTCGCCACTTTGGGAGGCAGAGATCCTGTCCAGCAGTGCCTTGCGATTCTTCCTGGGTACCCCTGGTCCCTCGGTATGCTCGGGCTCCTGGCCTGAGGGTGCTGAAAATGGTGATGGATAGAATTTTGCAACTAAACAAAGAGTCTTACCAAACCTGTATGTTTACACACACGGTGACCCATTACATCTCTCTCCTCACCGGGTTCCTCAATGATCTCCTCTATAATAACATTAGGGCTTGAAGCAGGGATGCGTTTGGGAGATGCCGGCCGGGGAGAGATGTGCACTCGAGGGCCGTCTCTGCCTCCTCTCCCGTCCCCCGGACCTCCACGCCTCGCTGGCCGCTTGACATGCTGTGCAGCAGGAGGGAGGCCCCCGTCCTCACACACGCTGAAATGACAAACACAAGCCACATATTCAGCATACAATCATTCTCGGTTTTCACGACCAAATCTGATCTTTTTTTGACCGCAGCACTGAGTATGAATAATTATTCCAGAAAATCTTTTTTTTTTATTATTTTATTTTTTATATCTTATTATGTTCACATGAACTGGGTTTTTTTTCCTGACACTTATAAGAGTGAGAGAGTTTTCATGATTTTGATGATATTTCAATTCAAATCACACAACAGTCAACAGCATCTGTGATCTAAAACTGCTATATAGTCGATGGTAGTTTTGTGATATCGGTAAGAAACAGACTGAGTAGAGTTGTTTTTTTTGGAGATTTTTTTCCCCTCCATATACATTCCTGAAAATTCTTATATCAAAATCAAAGATGATATTAAATAAAAAGAAAGTCACACTCGTGTTAAAAACATTTACTCACATCTTAAAAGTGCCATCTGTGATCTCCAGGCAGTTTTTCACACGGTCCACGTTGAGAACGCACCTATACAAAAATATTACGGGTAATTAAATATGGTCACTACGTATACAAGCTGTACATTTGACCACTTTACAAATTTTGCTTCCGGAAAACCGAAAATAAATGAAAACTACCAAATTCTTGGTTTGTTTTCTCTATTGTTGTACATTTGTTGTGTATGTTTCAAACAAACAAATCAACAGAGAAACATACAAAGAGGACACGTTATCTAGGTCGAACATAAGCAAGACCTACCCAAGACCTGAACGCAGAGTGAGGCAGCTCATATCGTACGATCCGGTGTCCACGGGACTCTGCAGAACCTCCAGAATCTGAGCAAGGCCCCAGGGTCAGTATAGAGCTCCTAATAAAGTGCTCAGTGAGTGTAGACTGCTCATACCACAGTACAAATTAAAGGAAGTTTCCTTACACTTTTTGCTGACATTCTGATCACATCCTGCATTGATATTCTCAGAACACCACCTGCGGTCCTGTTTTTCCTTACATACTGAATGCGACCACAATATTTACTGCTACTGTCAAGCACCAGTGATAAGTACCTCGTCCAGATGGCAGTAAGTCTCCAGCAACGGGACCTGGCAGACATGTCGTGCTTTCTGGATGGCTGTGTGCAGCTCTCTCCGTCTCGCCTGCAGTTTCTGACACTCCTCCCTCCCGGCGGAGAACAGCTTCTCTACACAGCTCAGTTCAGACAACAGTGCACTACGCCTGAACGCACACACCATAAATATATGCTCTAAAGCAGGCTCTTAAACTCTCAAAAGGTCTGATTTTTCAACACACCTTCTTTGCAGTATGCTGACTGCCTTTTCTATGCAGTCGTCAAGTTCCTTTATGATCCGATTCTTCTCTTTCTTCAGCTGAGACTGAATGCCTGTAACCAGAGTCTTGGAGCAAAAGCACATCTGAATCAAGGGAAATCACCACTAGCAGAGGGAACAAACTTGTTTATGAACAACTCGGTCCTTACCTGGTGCAATCCATCCAGGGTTTTAAGGTTTTCTGATGCTTTACAGAGGGCTTCGTTTAGACTCTTCACCACGTCTGAACCCTGCACACGTCCTAATATTTAATAACATGTAATCTGATAAGAATGGAATTTTTATTGACACGTACCGCTTCAGCAAGCTTCTCGTGGCTAGACCAACGTGCTGCCGGACTCCTCAACCTGCGACTTGTCCGTCTGACTCCCCCATGGAGAACCCTTGCATTTATGCATTTATTTAGAGACAGCAAATCATTTACATCCTACATTTATGGTAGTGCGTTATTTATTAACTTAGTAAGCGAGGAAGGGATTACCTCCTCTTGGAGTTCATCTTGGCTGTGTAGATGAGGCCAATTATCCTGCTGTCCACTTGCAATCCATCCACCCCTTCCTCACCGATTTCAGTGCTCATCTACAGCACACGTTTAATGGTAATGAAATTAAGTATATAAATTACGTAAATACAACATACTGAATTAAAAAAAATTTTTTTAATTTTTTAAATGGATGAGA
>JAQMYM010000035.1:4151046-4195323 GCA_030014255.1 Parauchenoglanis ngamensis
TCGCCCCAAGATGCTGGGATTGGCTCCAGCTTCCCTGCGACCCAGACGGATAAAGCGCTATAGATAATGGATGGATGAATGCTGCAAAAGCATATATAATAAAGTATCACACTTTATTACACTGTAACTGGCAAGCATTATCCATATAACTGGTCTTTTAATCCAAATGTACTTGGGCCACTATTCTATTCTTCCTCAAGTTCAAAGCCATAAAGCGTGCCTCATTTCAAGGCGGTGATATTTTTAAACAAAAGCTTTTATATAATATATTTAAAGAGAAACTTTTAATTTAGTTGCACATAGTTCAAATAACAAAAGGGGTTTATATGGCCAAAAGTATGTGGACATCTTCATCATATTTTCTTGTTAAACACAAAATCCAAATTTTAATATGGAGTTGCCTCCCCTTCAAAGTCTTCACTCATCTGCAAAGGTTTTTCACTAGACTTTGGAGCGGAGCTGTGGTTATTTGTGCTCTTTCAGACGCTAGAAATTCAGTTGGACACTGATGTCTGAGGAGAAGGCCTCTCAGTTCATCCCAAAGGTCTTCATAGCTCAGGGCTCTGCGCAGGACACTCCAGTTCTTCTGCACCAACCTTGGCACGCCATGGACGGAGCTCGATTTGTGCACAGCACCATTTGGTTTGGGTTTCTTAGTTCCTGTGAAGGGAAATCTTAATTCTGCAGCATACAAAGACATTCTAGACATGCTGACATATGACTTCGTGGCAAAAGTTTGGAGAAGTTAAGAACTTTAATGGAGGTCATGCGCAGGCGTCCACATACTTTTGGCGATAAAACATAACAAAAAGACCATATCAAGAGCTGATTTTATCACATGCACAGTCTTAGTTGTGAGAGAACCATCTCCTTTATATTCATACACGCTGTGAACGCTGTAATGATGCCGTGGCTGTTCTTAGTTGAACAAGCCCGAGTAGGCGTGGCTTTGAGCAGCATGTACCAATCAGAGAGATAAGGGCGGGGTCTTGAGCAGAACGAACCAATCAGAGCGACCCACGACCTAATGGACGCTATCGGTCTGGCTGTCTTGGCGAGCAGCTCGCGTGATCACACAGTGGAGTACCAGAGCGCGAGCGTGGAGAGTGAAAAGCAGGACCTGAGTTTCCAAAAAAAAACAAAAAAAAAAACAAAAAAGCCAGAATAACATGGTAACCACAACTCCAGTGGTGTGCAAACTGCTAAGTTACGTGCCGTACGTGCTTGTGCTGCTGGATCTTCGGTACGAAGGTAAGAAGGTACTGGTTTCATGTACTAGGTGTCCATCTAATCTAACTGTGGCGTGGAAACTGAACTGTCACACAGCTGTACAGTTAACTCAATGTTTTCATTGTGGCTGAGAAAAATGATTAAACTCTAATGGAAAGTATTTATGCAAAGTCTAAAAAAAAGTTTCTAATAGTAATTAGTAATTAGGATGCTCTATTATAATAAGAGTTGTGACATAATGAAACATCTCTGTGATGATGATTATGGTCAAGTCCAAAATAATGATGTGTGTAAAAGTTATAGTATTAGCAGGAGATTACAGTGTCATTGTCTTTTTATCAATAATAATAATAATCAAGCATAGTGAAATTATTGTAGACAATCATTTTTTACTTTACTGTATCCTGGCCTGAGTTTACTTTTGATTACAGGAGCATGCAGCGGCGAGAACAGCGTAGAGAAGCACCTGGAGATGGGGAAGAAGCTCCTGGCTGCCGGACAGCTGGCCGACGCACTTTCCCACTTCCACGCAGCTGTTGGTCAGTCGACGGGCTTCTTTGGAAAGCCACCAGCTTCGTTTCTGCATCGTGATATTCTCTCAGAATTGTCTTTTCACCTTCTGACCTCTGTGTGTAGATGGTGACCCAAAAAACTACATGGCCTACTATAGACGAGCCACCGTCTACCTGGCCATGGGCAAGGCTAAATCTGCTTTACCGGATCTGAGCAAAGTCATCGAACTTAAACCTGATTTCACATCGGTGAGTGTTAAGATATAGGAAAAGATTGCCATGCTTGTAAAACATGATTTTGGAGCGGTTGGTTGTAACTGGTGATCTGTCGCAGGCAAGACTTCAGAGAGGGAGCCTACTACTGAAACAGGGAAAGCTCGACGAAGCTGAGAGTGATTTCAGAAAAGTGGTAAGGAACTCTTTGACCAGTCATTAAAGGAAAAATCCACCTTGCATGTAGGTCTTTTTCAATTACCACGTAGATTTATTTTGTAGTGAAATTCCAAGTTGACTTCATTTTTACAATGGTTAACTTTTCACTTTGGTTAATAGTGCCTATATTACCCACAATGCAATTTGACGACCTGCTGATGGTGGTGAGAGTGAAAATTAGCCCTAGATTTATCTCTATGGGCGGTAAGAAGGTTCTGGGTTTGAACCTGGCGGCCAACGGAGTTTGCATGTTCTCCCCATGCCTGCGTGAGTTTCCTCTGAGGGCTCCGGTTTCCTCCCACAGTCCAAAGACATGCAGACATGGCTGCTCTAAACTGGTGTTTAAATAGGTGTGAATGTGAGTGTTCATCTCTGCGTGTTGCTGCAGACAAGGCCTAATTTCAACCTTCAGCCAAAGAGTGAACTGTAGCTATCTGGCAAGGCTTCTGAGGCCTTGGCGTGGTTATAATTCCATTTTCCGGAATGTTGCAGAACAATAGATCATTGAAAAGTGATTATTTGTATGATGGTGAAAATGATGGTCAAGTTGCATTTCTTATTGCTTTGAAATTGTGATTAGACATGCTTTTAAAGACGAGTGCGTTCAAGTGTGTGCTTGTCCATGCACGTGTACATGACCTTCATCATGTCCGCCTGTTTTGGGGTTTTTTTTAATTTTTTTTATAAAAACAATAAATCCCGGGTGTTTTAGTCTTTATAGTCATACTTTTTTGTGGAAAGATGAAGAATATGAGAATTTAAACAAGATCATAAAAGAGCTCACTGTTTTAGTGGAAAGAAGTGATAATCTGTAAATGTTCAAACCAAATGTATTTCTGTGTAAGTCTTTTATTTCACTGTGCTCTCTAGCTGAAATCGAACCCCAGCAGCAGGGAAGAGCAGGAAGCACAGAGCCAGCTGAAGAAATCGGATGAAATCCAAAGATTGGTGACCGAGGCTCGGAGCAATTTCAAGCGCAAAGACTTCGGCTCAGCGGCTGCGCTCCTGGACACCGTTATCGAGGTGCGTGCTGTTATTGACCTGTTAATATCATAACACCGTCGTTTACCCCAGACGCACTGTGTGAGTAGTGTATGTATCCTTCTCTTTAATCTTCCGACTCAATTAAGGAACAATAATCCTGTTCAAACTTCAGGTTTAAATTCTCATATGTGGACCAGATTTAATTACCCATTAAAGCTTCACGTAAAAATTCATGAAAACCAGTGAAAAAGCAGCATTAATTGCCCCTGTTGCCCATTTTAGTGTTGTCACTACACTACAGTACACTGTAAACACTTTACTGCTCAAACCACCTTGCAAATTGCATGTTATGGTGATTTTATTATACTGTATGCTATTTATTATTACTTTAATAATGTTACTGTAAGCATATGCCTCTTATATATATTCTTTCTTTTTTTTTTTTAGTTTAGCCTTTTGTGTGAATTAAGCTTACACATCCAGACATCATTTTGAGATGTCATGATCTCATAATCTGGTGGAGCGGCAATAATAATGGCACCCATGTTACCCTTTTTTAGCACCATGGAGCAGATCTGCATGAAGAATAAGCATGTTTTTATTTATTTTTTATTCCGTTGCCTTTTTCCTCCAGTTAAATGACTCCTGCGTTAAATATCGTGCCGTTCGGCCTGCACGTTCGTCATCCGCAGACATGTTTACGGGATTAAATGGCTGAGTTATTTATTTATTTATGAGAAATTAAATTTGAGCTCAGTTCACCCAGTGCATTATATTAGTTTACCACCCCTGCTGTGGCTGTGTTTCCCTTAGACGTGCGTGTGGGATGTTTACTCCAGAGAGATCCGAGCTGAATGCTTCATTCAGCTAGGCGAGATGGGAAAAGCCATCAGTGACCTCAAAGCAGCATCCAAACTGAAGAACGACAACACTCAGGCTTTCTACCAGCTCAGTACCATCTATTATAACCTGGGAGATCATGAGATGTCCCTCAAGTAAGTTTCTTTGGCATTCGGTATCGCGACAGATTGTCACGTGCTGGTATTATCAAGCAAAGCTGGAACTGTGGCGGTATCATGGCTGCCAAAGCCTTTTGGACTTCATGTTCTAGTGAGATGCTGGGACACAATGTCTTTCTGTCTGCAGTGAAGTGCGAGAGTGTTTGAAGCTGGACCCTGACCACAAGCAGTGCTTCAGCCACTATAAGCAGGTGAAGAAGCTCAACAAGCAGATCATGTCCGCTGAGGAGCTGATCCAGCAGCAGAGGTGTGTACTGCAAATCCCAAGCATTGCTCTATCACCAATGAAGGGGAAGAGGTCCTCTCTTTTTCATAACGTCGCGTATCTTCTCCCTGTCAACAATGCTAAAAATTCATGCTCGTCCTACCCTGTCTATCCATCCGTCCTGTTTGTTGTTCCACTAATTAAAACTATGAAAAAAAAACCCCGCTTGTGTACGCAATCTGCTCATATCCTGCTGTCCTCTCTTTCCATATCCATATAAGCTGCTACTTAATACTTTACAGCGTATTTTTCTAAGCTTTTGCCTCCTTACATCTCACCTCACACCCTCAAGTCTGATTGCAATCAGCATTTTTTTTTTTTTTTTTTTTTTTAAACTGACTGTCGATCTGCTGGGATTTTCACACAAAACACTGAATCTGTAGTGTTTAAACAGAATGGTGCGAAAAACAAAAAAACACTGAGACGCCTTACTGATGAGAGAGATCAGAGGAAAATGCCCAGATATAGTAACTCTTTACAACTGCGCAGATTCTTTCCATTCATAAAGCATGGAACCTTTTTTGGACACGTACAAAGTTTGACTACGGTGGTTCCGTTTTCTTTTTGCTCCCAAACAGGTACGGAGATGCGGTAAGTAAGTACGAGTCGGTTATGAAGACGGAGCCGAACGTGCCGCAGTACACTATTCACGCCAAGGAGCGCACGTGCCACTGTCTTTCCAAGGTGAGAACGTCTCTGATCGCTGATTTTTATCCTCCTCTGCTTTTTTACCGTCCCACTAAACGTGCAGAACGATTTATGAAAGCGTTTGGTCTGCCACAGGATCAGCAAGGTGCTAAAGCCATCCCGGTGTGCAGCGACGTCCTGAGCTCGGACCCGCAAAACGTGAACGCTCTAAAAGACCGAGCAGAGGCCTACCTCCAAGATGAACAATATGAAAACGGTAAATCTGTGCTGTGCTTTTCTGACAGACAATTATCCCTTGTAGCGATGTATGTTTAGAATTTGGGGAACTGACGGGGGGGGAAAAAAGAATCTGCTATTTTACACACAATATTTCATTTATGTGTAAGCATCTGACCCAGCTTGTCACAGTCTGTGACAGTTTTTGTCGAGCCTAACCGTATTTCTAATCATCCCTAATCAAGCCGAGCCTTGATTAGCTGAATCGACTGCCTTAAATTAGAGCTGGAACTGATCCCCTGAATCAGACTTCATCATAGGACGATTTCCTAACCGTAACGCATCTCCGCAGCCATTAAGGACTTTGAGAGTGCGAAGGAGTACAGCGAGAACGACCGCCAGATAAAGGAGGGCCTGGAGAGGGCACAGCGCCTCCTCAAGCAGTCCCAAAAGAAGGACTACTACAAGATCCTGGGGGTCAAGAGGTGAAATGAATGATCAGTTCCTGGGCTGACACTGAAGTGTGTCGCGTTGACCGTGTGTTCTAAATGCTTGTGTGACTCTCCTAGGACAGCCCAGAAGAAGGAGATCATTAAAGCCTACAGGAAGTTGGCACAGCAGTGGCACCCAGACAACTTCCAGGATCCCGAAGAGAAGAAGAAGGCCGAGAAGAAGTTCATAGACATCGCACAGGCCAAGGAAGTGCTCACTGACCCAGGTTGGGTGAATATGTTGTTGGTGGTTTTTGGGTGCCAAAGATGTATAGGAGTGCAGTAATGTTGCAGATTCAGAGAGACTGGAATTCAGATCCAACTTACAGGAATTATGGTTGCCGATTAGTGATTAGTGATTGTGTTCTATATCTGAGTGTCAAGTTACATTTTCCCCTTGAATTACTTCAAGGAAAATATCAACAAAACCTAATCTGCTCAAATATTAAACCGCAAGACCCAATAAAGAAATTTATGAGGTGTAAAAAAAACATCATAATTGGCGCTCCACTGCAAATCCTGTACTTCTATTAATGGCCTCGCTGGTGAAATCCTGCAATCACTTTCATACAGTTTACAATTTCCCCCGCTGAGATCCAGACAAACAGATCTGGTGCAATGTAATTGTAAACTGTTTCACTGTAGCAGAGGCTAAAACTGTTGGCACCTCTGGCCTGGTATGTTTGACCCCTCGTATCTTTGGTCTTGGGCAGAAATGAGGAGTTCGTTTGACCAGGGTGAAGACCCTCTGGACCCGGAGAGCAAGCAGGGAGGAGGCCATCACCACTTCAACGGGGCCTGGGAGAGCTTCCAGGGCTTCAACCCTTTTGGATCTGGACCGTTCAACTTTAAATTCAATTTCAACTGAGGTCATCCAGAAGGACAGGAGCTCGGGTCAGCCGGATCCGGAGAGCAGTGCGACCTGCTGAGCCTCACGAACACTAACCGCCGTGGATATGACCGGGATATTCTTGGACTTGCTAAGCGGACTCGGAATAAAGCAATTTTGTTTTCTTCCAGGGAACGTCAAAGTGCTTTTCATTCCCAAGCTATCCTAAAACTATTGTGTGTGTATAGGAGACTGCACTATTTTTCTATAAATTAATGTGGCATTGTAAATACAGAAATAAAGATTTGTCGTTGATTATTTAATTAACAAGAAATTCCGATTTCGCCTTTCTGCATGGTGAGTTAAATCCTTACAGGCAAGTCGGAAAAATTCTCCGAGACAGCATGAGGAGAAGAAGAAGTGGGTTCAGATTTTATGTATGCAGCTGTAGAGTAAAGGCAAACACTAAGTGTGTTGATGTGTCTAAGGATAAGCACAGGATTACGATTACATCTGCAGTATCCAGTGTTTTACACCTTACAGCGTATCAGGCTAGTGGACAGAAAATGTAAATAATAGGGAGTAGGTAGTTCTTGAACAGGCAGAAGCATCAGTGAGCTGCAGATTATTAATATCTTTACCCGTATTTGTGTAGTAACGTGACCAGGAGTCCGGATCATCGACTGACGTTTTATTCCTGAGAAAATCCACATCCTTCCACATCCAGGCCTAATAACTAGAATGAATGTAACATCAGATCGATCAGGGGATGTCACAAACAGCATGGCCTTTTCACTTTACAGAGCTCGGAATCAAACAGAAACGCAGGAATCATCCGTGTGGTGGGTAAATAAATTGTACGTTTTGTGCAGGGAGGTTACAAACGTCCCCCGCTCTCAGACGACCCAAAAATATTCAAGTCCTGCTGAAATGATTTGTTCAATCACATTGTAATGAGTTCTTCTTCACTGGAATGGAGTTATACAATAAACTTAGATAAATTTCCCCTTTTACAGCAATGCGAGGGAAGGAGCCCATCATGTGTGGAATGAATAAAGAATAATAAAAAAAAAAACTAACAAAACGTTGCATGAGGAATGGGCATGTAAGGGTGCAATTTTCTAAAACTGACCACAAGATGGCAACAGAACACAGGTCTTAACCCTTTCGCCCTATGAGGCTTGATGTGCAGCGAAACAGACGCAAAAAAAAACCAGGTTAAACATAGATTTTCCTTCATTTTCTATATGACTGTTCACTGCACGTGACACCGACTCGGGCAGAAAAGCTGTTCTTTATCTTCATATCCGTTGCGAAAGGATTCCTCTTTCGTGTTCTGATAGCAAGTTTGACCTCTACGATATAGACTCCCGTCAACAAGATTCATAAATAGAAAACTGAAATGTATTAAAAATGTTTCTTTGCTGCAGAGTTTAATAAGTCCTGCTTCAGTTCGTGGATATCTGCGCACTTGTCGAGCAGTTGCAAACGCCTCTTTCTCTTTTCAGCCCGGTGTTAAAGTTCATCACGGTGGCTGCCTGCAGAGAAACAGACAAATTACACGGCTGAAAACGTATATTAGTGGGCAGCTAACCTCATGCCAAAGGTACATGACTTTGGTCATGAAAGGAGGAGACGTTAGATCTAACTCGCCTGTACGCTGCGGCTGCGAGGCGGACGGCTTCGTGCTCTCTCTCCGATCCTTGACCCGCTTCAGGAGCTGCTTGATCTGGCTGTCGTACCTGGACCACTCGGGCACGATGCGTACGGCGGCACTCAGCTTCGGCTCTTTGGTCTTCGGATTGTTACACTGCACAGACATGCCGCTTCGTCAGTCACTGCACAAAAACTCAGAGCTACAGAGATTGAAGGCTTTCTTTAATATGGAGAAAAAAAACCTCAATTTAAACTAGTGATTTAGAGCCAAATGAACAGAGCTTGTGCAACAGCGTGTTCCAAATGAGTGGTAAAAAGTTCATCATGATTGCTGTGTTTTCCGCTTCATATGAACGCTATCATTATTTGACTGGTTGGGAGACGCCTGCCTTCACTGTCTCCAGTTCCTGGAACGCGCCTATGGCTAAAACCTCAAGAGCGGAGATCTGCACTGTGCGAAAACAAAACTGACTCGTGATCTACTTGTTTCGAACACCGAGATCACAATTACGCCGCAATTCACGCTGATGTTATCAGCCACTAGGGGCTCCTGAATGTACGTGCATGCTCACGCAGAAGCGAACCTGTTTAAATCACGGTCGATGCACTGTTTACGTGATGTTACGCGCACGCACGGATGATAAAAGAGATCCCAGGAAATTGATGATTTTATTCATTAAAAACAAATATGATGGTCGGTGCCAGTCGGACTGAAATAAAACAAGCCTCTGGAAATGAGCGCCAATCTCTAGACTCGCTAATAAAAGCGTGCATCAGAGGAGGTGGGAGTGTAAATGAGACTGCTATTCTCGTCTGTGTGCGCGCGCGCGCTCGGCTCGGATCGCCGGAGTGAGAATATCTGGCCCTTAATTAATTCGGCTCCTTCCCAGCTGATCAGATCGAAGACGTTCAAGAGGCTCTGCGTTCGTGCGGAAGGGCTGGAACAGGCAAAGGAAACTTCAGGAAAAGTCCCCTGTTTTTGTCAGCGGCAACTCAGACGTTAGTATTATTATCAGGCTTTGGATTGGGGCTATGCCTGCTAAGAAAACAGCTACTTCCTAATTCCCTCACAGTAATTATCAAAAAAAAAGTGAGAAAAAAGCTGCAATGTTTTAATCAGCTCTGGTGCAAACAGTTTTGGTTTGCAGGTTGTGGTGGTATGTCAATTAATTAAAGTAAATGGAGAGGAAATCACATCCAATTACGTGAGGAGATGTAGTCATATAAAGTTATCTTGTCTGTAGGTGGATTCTACACTGGTCTGAAATAATTTGAGCGTCTGAGGATCGTGCAGCTTCAGCGTTAATCAGAGGATGGAAGCAGCGCAGAAACTCATGATGATCTGCGTCGTAGCTGCGTGAAGGAGAACGGCTTTGTAGCAGCCGCACGCAGAAGTGCGACGTGTTCCGGATATCCTGACGACGCCTGATGATTTGTGATGCGCAAAGGTATTTACTTATATAAGTATTTGATCATTAGTTTCCGGCCGGATCTGCGCTCTCCGTGCTTAGGCGACTTTAAACGTGGACGCGGGAAAGGTTTGCTCACCCTTCTCCGATAAACGAAAGGCAAGAAAACAAGGTTGTTGTTTTTTTGTTTGTGAAGCCTAACCAAATAGCGAGTGTTAATATTTAACATACAAGTTAGGTTTATAGTTATATAGTTTAAAATCTCCATAATGCAACTGAAGAAGAGTCCAGTTTTATTCCAATGATTTATACAAGACCGAATCAGTGATGTGTTTGTAAGCTGCCGGACATACAGATGGCTTTTATGGGAACACGCACCAGGTCGATGGTCTTCGCGCCGGCCTTGGAGACGTCGTCACACCACGTTTCACACCACAGCCAGTCCTGAGGTAATGACTTGATGGCCACTTGATGGATCATGTTGTTAGGGAGGTCCTTTCATGAGAGAAATAACACAAACCGTTTCATGTACTGAACCTCCGACCAGTTGAGAACGCATTTGGATCGAAATGCTGTAATGTAAGACCTGGTCCAGATTGGAAAGGCTGTTTGGATCTTGGCTTAAGGCTTGGTACTGTCCTCGAAGGCGATCTCCTGCCGCAATCTTCCTGAACGTCTTCAGGTCTACCACGTACAGTGCACTGGAGTGAGAGGGTTTAACAGGACAGGATTATTTCAGAAGGCACGATCGTTAACTAACGAGTAATTAAAGAGTGCTAGTGACGACGGCACGGTTTCCCGTCCAGCCAACCTGATGTGGTATTTCCTGTGACCCAGATGGGACGCCCAGTAACCGGTCTTCCAGAAACGGTACCCGTCCATGTCGCGGCGGCTGTCGCAGAACGGTGTGTATCCGTAGGGGGCTCCGTCCAGGTCCAAGTCCCTCAGCTCCTTCAGATCTGCCCTGACAATCTGAAAGAAGAAGAATTCCCTTCGTGGTGACTAATGACTGTAAGCACGCAGATATTTGGATCTCAAAGATGCAGAGAGCAGAAAATATCGCATTTGATGTTAATTTAACCTCGAGTGACTTTAGGCTTACCTGATCAGCGTCCACAAAGATGATCTTATCCACTGCTAGAGGGAAGAGGACGTCCAGGAAAAGGATCTTGTAGCCCCAGATGATGCGCTGCTTCTCCGTCTGCTGATGCAACCAACGCGGCCACTTATACTGCACCAGTTCATACTGGAAACCATAGGCTTCCGCCATGTAGGGAATGGACTCCTAAACACACACACACACCCATCCATTACAGCGATGAGGGGTAAAAATAGGTCCCAGTACTGTCTCCTAGCAACACATTTCACATAATGTTAAATAATTCATCATATGCAACTGCTGATTTAGTGCTAAAGCCTTTTATGCAATGAGGGTCTTTTTTTTTCGCAGTTTCAATCAAATTATGCGGTTAAAGTAACGTTGATCCGTTTATTTATTATAAATAAAGGTTCTTCATATAACAGAAAACTATTTTCAAATGATACGTCTTGTGTGACACGCTGAACAATCATCACATCGAACCCGAGCGACGACGACACACAAACACGCGCCGAGATTTCACCTTAAAGGAGGGAGAGAGGTAGTTTTTCAGGAACCAGAACTTGACCGGGGTTTCCGTGTGTTGGAGGACAGACAGCATCATTATTCTGAAAAACACGACGCACAGGAAGGTGTCGGATACAAAGCAAAACGGCGGCACGCGCGAGTGTGCGAGTGTGTGTCCACTACCTCAAGAAGCGCTCGTACAGGTGTCCGGACGCCACTGAAAAGATGTTGAGCACGTCCTCCTTCTTTGCATCGCCTTCCTCCAGACTGGAACCGCCTGTTAAACTGCGAAACGCACACACAATGGATGTGATGGCATACAGTCACAGAATTCATCAGGCTCAATGAGCCCTGTGAGAGCTGAACGATGTTTAGGTGTTCTGCTGGCGCGTTACTGATTCGCCGAGCAGAAACACTTAGCCTCGAGCGTCTGAATAGAGGTTAGCGCTGACCTGAGAGGTTAGAGCTGAGACGATCGATAAAGCAAACATTACGTGTGCACTTGTGCGAGAAAAGACTTCTTTTTATTCGCGCTGCGGTTTTTCACACAGCTATTCTGATTGTTATCCCGTCCCGTCCCAGTCGCGTGACTGGAATAGTGAAATCGGAAATCGAATCACGTCTCGTGGGAATCCCACGGGATTACAGAAAAAATGTCAGCCTCTAATGTACACCTTTTACCACGCAATGATTTAACATAAGGAGTCATCTAACAGCGGTTCAGGGCTGCTCAGAATCGCATTCACCCAGGGCAGCTTTTAATTCAGGCACGCCTGCTATTCGAGCTATTAGAGCAGAAAAAAAGGGTTAAACAGAAACAAGGTTGTCGGTTAAACGCTATCATAATGAATGCGGCGTGGCTTTTCTCACTTTACTGGAGGGTGTCACGCATTTGTAAAAAGAGTGTGTTTTCAGGGCGCATACAGATTTGCGGTTTACCAGCAGATACCAAGTCCCAAAACTCTACTTGGGACATGAAGCCCTAATGGGATCTTTGTGTATGTCCGAGTCAGATTTTAACAACAGTCTGTTGGCTAGAGGCACATTTCTTAGGGATTATATACCGAATATCGCCGAGAATCAGTCTCATTCTGAATAAACGGGATACAAAAATAACGCGTTTCGAAACATGAGAACCTTGTATGCTTCTCCATCGCACTATAAAAAAGTCCTCTTTCAAACAAAGTACATTTTTTACATTACAATTCTTTTTTCATTTGATGATTTTGGTCATCTCTGTTAACGTACCGATTGCTCACCTGTCACAATGACCGTTAAATATCTTTTTGTTTTTCTACATCTGCATGTGTGCGAACATGAGAGAAGAGCAGCACCACGGCTGGAAGATGAGGATCCTGCGTCCTGTCGTCGGAAGAAACCTGACATCCTTCATGCATTCTGACAATTCTCTAAGCTCCTCTCGGGTGTTAGAAGTTGACGTGAAGGTATTGTTATAGATTTAAAGTTTTGGCTCCCTACCTTTTCTCCAAAGAACGCCACACACTTCACACAGACAGCAGTGAAGAGACAGATTACAAAAATTAACACAGCTGTTCATTGAAATGAACTTGTAAACACACACATTTTCAGATATTACGGTGGACTTCGCCAGAAATCAAACCCCCTCTCACCAAGCAAAACGTTAAGAAGCTCCCATCGTTCATGTCTATAAAACCATATAGAGTGAAATTGCGAAAAGCATACTGAGCCCATACGCATGCAGCTCTACACACTCGGCGTACCTGGTAATCGAGTCCCACAGGCCCTTGCTTTCTGTAGATTCACTCAGAAGATCTTCATTGAGCTTGTCTGGCTTTTTCTGAACCTGCATGCCACAGACAGACACTCTGAGGTGAGCGCTCACGTTTATGAAAGGTTCGTGTGATCTGAATGGACACAAATATCAGTGTACTGGAAACTCGGTGAGAAAAACCCCACAAAAACAGCAATCTGACAATGTATCAGTAGTCTGATTCACTCAAGATTTTAGTGCTGCATAAATCAGTACGCCACGTGCACGAGCGCTCACTCTGACTTTGATGATCTTGCTGTGAAAGCTGTTGAGCATCACTATGACGTCTCCGGCATCTGCGGGGGAGTCCGTCCCGTCGTGCCTGGCCATAACGGGATAAAAGAAATCCTGAGTTACTATCGATACGTACTCGATTCACGTCATGCATGCTGCATGCCTTACAAGCTGGTGTCAGTAGCTTGGCTTCACAAAATATCAGTTGAATAAAGATCAACTATTTCATCACCTGGATGATTTTTAACCTTTAAACATACTGCGGAGACTCAAGGTTAAGCGCATGACAGCGTTTTCATTTACACACTGCCAAACTCATGCTAGCTGCATTAATCCGGTAGCTCAAAGTGCAAAACTAGAGGACTTCAGGTCACCAAACACGTCTGTTCGTAAGTGGCGCATTTCATTTTCAAATCAAAACCGGACCATCACTCATGCTGCCGTCGTCGGCGCTGCGCTGGCTACAGGAATGATGCATGATTCGTGTGCGATTTTAGACCTCGCGGTTGGCGTAAAGGCAGGCTCTCGGATCAACTGGAGTTGGATTCAGGT
Organism: Parauchenoglanis ngamensis; assembly: GCA_030014255.1. Lineage (NCBI taxonomy): Eukaryota > Metazoa > Chordata > Actinopteri > Siluriformes > Auchenoglanididae > Parauchenoglanis > Parauchenoglanis ngamensis. The sequence continues at coordinate 4,164,922 of JAQMYM010000035.1, forward strand.
CGCTCTCTAGCGCCCGTGTCCATCCGTAACATTTACAGTCAGCGTGGGCCGTTATATAATTCATTAATGGGACTAAATTTCCATTTGGATCCACCGCTCACTTAAATTATACACGGCAATCACAATAAGCTTTAACCATTTTAGAAGTGTCTATCTGGTAGATTAAGCTTGACGCTCGCAATGGGCTTCTTTCTCCTAAGACAGAGTCCTACTCACGCCTGTATCTGATAAATGTCTTCAGAGCGTCCCTTACGCAGCCTCAGGATCCAGGCCCCCGGGTTAGCCTTCAGCTGGAAGTATCCCTGCAATCGAGGCGTAACAGATGCGTGAAGGCACGTCATTACCTCACACGCCCTATACATTCAGAGCAAAATGCTTGCCATTATGATTAGTCTTAGACACATAAAGAATATACTGTATATTACCTTGTGACATGAAACAGACCAAGATTTCACACCGCCCCCTCCAAAAGTATTGGAACAGCAAGGCCAATTATTCTGTTTATACTATTTTTGACTTTAATTTAGTTGAAAACATTCGGTTCCAATACTTGAAAAACTGGCTAATTTGTTGGTTTAGGTTTGGTCTTACCAGGTTGGCCATGACGATCGTATCATGCATGAGAGGCTCCTGCTTCATGCCGAGTGTAAACTGCAGTCCTCGTGGAGGCTGACCCGTGGACAGGTCGAAGCAGTGGCCCTCCAGCAGCAGATACTCCAGTTCGTACTCGGCGTTCATCACGCCACTGACCTGAGCGCACGCAACACGATCTGACATGTCATGATTTTAAATTGCGTGGATTTACGGACTGTACCGATGCGGAACGGTTTCGAAACAGCTTTATGTGAATCAAAACGAACGAAAAGGCACGCTTTGCCAAGTTTACCAAGAAACACGCTGGTTCTTCTACAAATACCTCTTGCAGGTGAATGTTGTCCAGGTCGTATGGGCTCCGGACTGCTTCCACCATCCAGCTCTCCGGTGTGATCATGTTCAGCGTAAGCAACGGGGATTCTGGGATCTCAGTGAAGCGAGCCATCGGGCCGGGTGACAGCGTGTCGTTCCCCAAGAAAGCCACGTCGGCCTCCATAACAAAGCGATGGAAGCTGCCACAAACACAAAAAACAGTCCATTTTAATATCTTACGCATAGTATAGTATAGGGTAAAGACAGTGGCTAGATTATATGGTACACTTAGCATATAGGTCACCTTACAGTTTAGAAGCTGTATCAGTCTATCAGTAAAAAAATGATGTAGAGGGACCATAAAACATTGTGGGCTCCATTTAGTAACGGTACGCACATAAAAGGTCAAAGTGTTGCGGTGAAAGATCAACTTAATCTGACCTGACAAATAATAACGCATCTGACCGTGCCAATGGACACACAGAAAACGCTGCGATAGTTCAAACTGGAGGCTTTTGGAATAAGCTTACAGCAGAGCAAACTGCAAAGCCTACAGTATTTAGCGATAATAACAATTAAAATGCAACATATTAACGCAGAGTAAATGTCATCATCAGAGCATACATATAAATCTCGGCCTTCGTTATGGGGACAGAAATGCCATTAGTATAAAAACGTTCACTTTCAGTGCTGTGAGTCACATTATAATTACCGGATTAGGTTTTAACGTTGACAGAACTCACAGTGTTTGTAAAACTTAATTAAAAGGAATGCAGTATTTAATGAACTCATGGTGTTCCCTGATGATAACGTGTAAACCGGCACCGGTGGTGTTCTGCAGTCTAGGTGTCAAAAAAAAGTGTGCGTGTGTGTGTTTTGACACGGATTAATTCGGTTCTGTCGCTCACCTCTTCAGGGGCATCTCTGACAGCTTGGCTCTGCAGTTCATGAACAACTGAACCCTCATATTCACCACCTGACCAAGCACCTGCAGGAGGCATGCACACACACACACACACACACACACACACACACACACAGGATTAAGCATCAGCCTAAGGCCTGTATTCACAGCCATTGCTCTTATTTTAACTTCCTTAAGAATCTGGAGAACAAAGTACGCCACAGAGGCTTAAGCACATGGCAGTAGGAGCTACTCAGCAGCAGTGATGAGTGCGAGGTCAGTAAGCTGGAACAGTACTCAGAGTGCACAGAAGGAGGCTGCATTCTCACCCAACACACAACCAACGAATCGGCTCTTACGATCAATAACGGGGCCAGCTTCTGAGCTTCCCTCGTGAGCGGATCCACGGTTGCAACCACATCAAAAAGCACCTCGTCTTCTCGTGGGGAAAGCTGCAAAACACTGCAGGCATGGGCACAATCAACCGGCGTGTTTATTTATTTCAGCAGTACGACTGAAACGAGGTTCCGCTCATCATGTCTAGAATCAATATAAGAAAAGAGGGATTTTTTTTTTTCCGATTAGTTACCTGTGTTTGTCTTTCACGAATCTGATGTCCTTCCTGGCTTCGGTCTTGGGAGCAGCCGAGAGGAGAGCATCCACTTTCATAATAAGATCGCACGCACTGGGGAGAAAGAAAACACTACATCACTGGGATCCCAAAGCCTCTATTCATATTTGTGTCGATCAATAAAGCAATGTCTTAAAGCGGCGGTAAGGAAAACACGGCCTGTGGGCCAGGAACTGCGCGATGAAGTAAATTTAGGAACCTGAAATACAATCATCTTGTATAATTGAATTAAAAGATTGATTTTTATAGAGCTAGTCTGTGTAGAGGGCAAATCTGAGCTATTGACTCAGCTACTGTTAAAACGGGCTAACGATGTTCAAGTCTGAATCGAAAGCTACAAACTGGCCAAAAGTTCACGTGGGCATGAACACTGTGTGCTAAAAAAACGTAACTTGGAAAATGAGCTTTCTTGGCAATGAATCGCAGCGTAATTGCAAATACTGTATTTCTACCATAGCACATGAATGCTTGAATCTGATTGGTCAGAAGGTGTGCGTATAACATCGTAGTTTGGGCTGTGATAGTGTATAGTACTGCGCGTGTTCTAATACGTTACTGTTTCTATAGCAACAGCTCATAGACAGGAACTTGGATGCTAAGGTTAATTTAAGATAAATGGATTAAAAAAAGTATAATCGTTGATTTTTTTAAGGAAACACTTATTTAACGTTTCTTGAAGGAGTCCCACAGGTTGACTTTTTTTCTGAGAGAGGGAGAAACTGGTGAGGGAATGACTGTTTATCACGGCTACAACGTGGGGTGTAACTCGTGCCTCGGATGTTTCACGACATTATCTCCGACTGTAAACTGTTAAAATGTGCATTCATTAATAAGCTAAGCGTTGCGTTATAACCGGAATAACACATCAGGGCCGTGCATGATTCTTTGTGCGAATTTCTCAGCTTTGAACTTCAGCTTCGATGGCTAAACAAAACCGTGTCTCCGCGTTTGTTTCGTGACTCTCAAGAGGCAGGGAAGTAGGTGCGCACTTTTTAGGTGTCAAGCTCATTTGCTTCACTTTAGCCTTGATCTTATCTGCCGAGGTGCTGAGCGTGAGTTTCTCCAGCAAGTGGAAGTCATCTGTGCTGAACTCCTCTTCTTCTGCAAATGGACCCAGGACCTAACGAGGAACAGGAAACATCAGTATTGACACACAACACATGACACGAACACATTCACGCATCGACGTTCCAGGAACGAAAGAAGGAAAGAAAATAACAGGAAGTAGAGGATCCTGTTCCTGTCTGAGCAGAAGATGGCTTATTTCCAGCAACATCATAGTATGGTTGATGGTTTTAATGCTAATGAGACATGCTAGTTACCACATTTCTTTTAATCACTCTGCCAGATGGCCAGTTTAAATTGCTTCAGTCAGGTTTAAAAAAAAAAAGAGAAACAGCGACTCTGTTATGCTGCCGCAGTGGCGTTGCTCCATTTGTCCCCTTAATAAAAAGCATCACTGCGGAATATTACACTATTATCCTTTGATGAACATTTCTATCCTGAGACAGTTCTCACTCAATAACCCCGTCCGCAGTGAGACCTTGCTGTGAAGATTACGTAAACCTACGGCCTTCACACTCTGCAGACTTCAACCCGGGTTCTAGGTGCTAGTTCTTGGATCAATTATGAAGGATCGTTAGCAAAAGTCGAGTGCCAATTCGCACATTTTTCCTTGACATTCTCTAAAAGCTGTCAGTTCAGCATGATTGCAGTTGATAAGCCTAACACGTAACTTAAAACGCATCGAGTGTAGATAATTAGCAATTAAAAGCCTTTCAACTCCAGAGCATGGAGCTGAAATCCTCTCTAAGAAAGCAGCAGCAGTGAACTCGGTGTGTGAAAGCGCTGGGCTTGTGCTTTAAGACTCCTATATATGGATAGTAATGTGAAGCGTCAGGACTGGCTCAGGCTAGGGCCTGCCTGTGCGTTCTCGCCCGTGGCAAGGCTGCTGAGACGACAGTGCCTGAAACACAGTGCACACACACTCACCTGTGACTCTGCATGCTGAGTAAATGGCAGGGAGGACGGAGATGACAGGCAGTGTAGCAGTGGGAGTCAGACGGTCATCATTACTCCTGAATCAATACATATAGAATCTACAGCTGAGCAAATAACTACCCAAGTCCTGTATAGTGATATTAAAGCAAAACCTCAAAACCTGGCTTGAACCTTTTCTTCTTTTTCTACAAGTCATACACGGAAGCTCTGAACAAAATACGCCTTATCTTTTCTTTCCTTCGCGTACGTATTACGTACGGAATAACCACGTGAAAACGGAATGGTTCATGTTCACGTGGCCTGGGATGTCGCCGACTCGTCGCGGATCGTTGTTGGAATATCGACAGTATCGGAAAATGGCGATTCTGGGAAGACTGAAGTGTGGCAACTGAATTAGGAATCTGCTGCTCTTAACTCTCAATATGAAGTCCAAAGGATCACTGCTATTGAAGCGAGCCATCATTGGGGTTAAAAAAAAAAAGGCAAACCCATCAGAGAGATAGCAAAGATGTATGGTGTGGTCAAATCAACTACTAGAAAGAACACATTAGGCCTGGAACACCATGGTTTATGATGGAAGAATTCCTGTATAAAAAAATCAAGAGAAGATTTCACCGGAGTACCACAGGATTGCGGTAAACCAGTGGAAAGCCTCAAAAACAGGAAGAGTTTGACAGGCGGGTCAAACATCGCCTTGTATCAGGGAAAAGAGAAGGGAAAGAACTGCTCGTGATAATCTCATCTTACGGACATGGCATGGACATGTACGGCTGCCAGTGAAACTGGTACCCTTTATAATTTCTGAGATATACACGGCTATGCAATCTGCTTGGATTCAGCCAAATGCTTCCAAACCCACCGGACAGAGCTGCACAGTGCAGACGGACAATGACGAGAGGGATAATTCAAAATCAACCCGGGAATATTTTTAAGGCAAAGAAGTGAAATGTTCTGTCCTGGCCAAGTCAATCACCTGACCTGAATCCAACTGAGCTGAAGGCAAACCTAAAGGCAAAACGCCTCGAGAATAAGCAGGATCTGATGACAGCTGCTGTAAAGACCTGGCACAGCATCACAAGGGAAAACCCAGCCTGTCCATGGGTGGACCGACGGCAAAGCTTTAAAAAATGACAATTTCCTGTATGGTTTTCTTAGTTTTTCCAATTACTTCAGATCCATTAAAAGTGCAGTTATTAAATTAAAGCTCATAATCATTTAATGTCAGCTCCAGTGTATAGCTAAACATAACATTAACTATTCTCGGTGTTCAAATATTTGTGGACCTGCCTGTTGTTCCCTACTGTGAGTTTTTGTGAGCCACAGGTTCTGCTTCTTAATATTTCATATGATTATCCGGTACAGTCTTAGCATCAGGTTTAAGATGTCTTTTAGATGTGTCTTTTGCATTGGTCTGCCAGTAGCGTATTGCGTAATAAAGTAACACGTAAGGAATATTGCACGCTGTTATAGCAAAGGTGGAAATCAAAGATGGGATGGAGTGAGGTGGCCCAACGCGAAACAAATAACGTCATACTTTTTACCTGCTTAGAGCTACTTTTAATGTTAAGGAACGTCCGCAAAACCGTTCAGTTCCTGCCATCACAAGAGCTATAAGAGAAGAGTCCCCTTACATATTTCTTTGTTTAATATAATGACTTTTTTTTTTTTTAAGAATCTGTTTAGGATTATGCTGCGGCTCCACCATACGAGTCACCGTGGATGACTTTTCCGATGAACACGTCTCAGAAGACGTCTTGGACCTGAAGTGCAGAAGAACTGGGGCAGAGGTTTATAAAAGTCACAGTCTGTAAACTGGAGAGAGAACTTCTGGGAGGACAGTGATCTAAAGACGGCCATGTATTTCTTTCTTTCTTTCTTTATTTTAAACCCATGTAGCATCTCACCCTGCCGTTGCTGACCACAGCCGCCTGGCCCGCCTTCACCTTCACCACCTCCTGACAGAACCTCTGCTGGCTGTGCAGGAAGCCCAACTCCATAGTGTTGAACTTCTTCTCAAAGGCATCCTGGTCCATGCCCTGAAGCACAGCGGTACATACACCTATAAATCTACGTGAATCTATGAAGGTATCTATAATATTCAGGACAAATGGACGGAATATAAAACTGTGGTAACACAAAAGAGGCATGTGACACTTTCATTACCATTTACAGATTTACAGTCCTGCTTAATGTTATAGAATAAAGCACAAACCGAGGCACTGACTAACAGAGACTCCGCTGCGAGAACAGAAAGATATGATAATCAGCCAAGCTGTTACATTGATTATACTGGTAATTAAACATTGGCTTTTGTGTCAATGGAGCATGTGCTTTGCAGACACAGATTATTCAGATTTCCATAAACCCCCAACGGAGAGAAGAGGAGGGGGGAAAAAAAACGCTATTATCAGAATACTCATAAAAATCCCGCAGCACAAGCTCTCAGAGCAGCATGCTCGTTTAGCGGTCCGCATCTCATCATCGCATCTAAAACGGCTAAAGGTAAAACAGACGCAGACGGGGAGATAAACGATGTCTAATCCGTTCCAGATTGGTTCATTTTCTGCAGGAGACGCATAGATCGATGTCCCTGTAGATAGATTCTGGGACTCAGCACATGCAGGACATCCCCTCACAGCTCGTCAGGTACGGCTGTGCACAATCAGCAGGGGTATAAACTGGGTACACTTGTCTAGGCTCAGGAAACTGCAAACTGCACACTGCACTAGGAACGGAAGGTAACGGAAAAATCCTAATCGTACTTATGAAAAAGAAAGAAAAGTAAAAAAAAAAAAGACCATGTGGTCATTTGGAAAAAGGTAATAGGAGGACTAAATCTCGCTAAGTATCACTTGTTCCTGGGAAATGGTCACTGTTGGCACTGCTAACCTTTAACAGCAGATCTTTAATCTTGGCGCCTTGCGTGAGGAGCTGCACGGTGTCTTCTTTGAGAAGTTTTAGGGTGAAATCGAGAGTATTCTTGGTGCTTTGTGTGAGAAAGGAGGCCCAGATGGCTCTGTATAGGCCACTGTTGTCTTCTGAGGGCGGGCCACTGGGGTTATTAATCGCACCGACACGGCTACTGGAGCTACCGGACTTCTGTAAGCGCACAGATGAAACGTTAGTGACGTACGGAAGACAGTCTACAAACCTTTCCAAAAAGAGTTGCTGCATATTTAATTAGCAAAAAATATACAAGAATAAATATTGAGCCAAATTGATCATAACATAGGATTTCTTTTTTTTTTTTTTTACCAACTATTATGGAGTTCTAACTGACTCATTAATTTGTTTTTTTGTTAATTTGTTTTTCCATGGATGAAGGAGACTTTTTTTTAATAATACAACAGCAATGAATTTTTAATCTGAAATGCGCCCCAGCATTCTGTGCACACAGACCTATAAACGCAACCTAGAATTACACGTCTTTTGCTCTCTGAAGATCTATTTCACGCAGCTCCAACCAACTGTAAATAGAAGCGATGGCTCACCATATGTCTTAACGCGTTCAGCAGAATCCGCCTTCCAGACGCTTGCTCAATATCCGCGACGATCCAAAAGGTCACTCCGTACACCGTCTCCTCTTCTACGCCGAAAAAATAAAACTTTAAAATTGCTCCAGCTTTTAAGGAAAATCCCATGACATGTATATAACATGAGAGGAATCATTTGTCGACACCTTAAAACCTCTAAAAGGAAAGTTCAAATGCAGGCTCGTATCAAAAGCATCAGATGCTCTCTATAGACCGCTGCAAAAGCTTCATAGACAAAACACAGTCATGAAGATCAGGCTCAGATGTTGGAAAGAAGAAAAAATAAATCAGGAACATTATGCCTTAGATTCAAAATTGATTTGAAAGACCAAGCCTTTTGATCAGACACTCACCATGCTTTGTTAAATACTTCATTCTCTTTGAAACAACGCCTGTCTTGTCCTTGGAGTCCAGAAATGAGAACACTGTTGAGTCATCCCAGTCGTCAGTAACTGCAAGTTTTAGACAAAAACTAAGTTCGGCGCTGCCTGTCAGGAGCGCGGAGATGCCGGTGCTACTGCTCAAAGCTTTACATTACTGATAGTGTTACCTGGAGATGCTGTGAAGTCCAGATACCTCCTGTCTGAGCTCAGGATAACAGGGTTAATGCGTGGCACAACGTTAGGCTGCTCCATCAGGAAGTCCACCACATCCGTACCTTCAGAGAGCTCACCCTGTTCGTTCGAGGCCAATCAAACAACTTTCAGATGGGTGAAAGGGAGGTTCGAGTATGTAGCAATTAATGATCAAATGCAGCTGGATAAAAATGGTCTTACCCAGGGTTTTTAAATCAAGGAAAAAAGGAAAATTAAAAACTTATCTGACCTGTTTAAAATCTAGCATGCTTAGAGCAGACCTTTTGTAACATGCGGCACAAAAGAGGTTGGAGGCAGTTAAGAGAGAGCCTACGAGTTATTAGACAAAGATTTACAGTCCCCTCTGAAAGTATCGGAACGCCAGGCCAGTTCTTGTGTTTTTGCTGCTGGGATTGAGAACAAAATATGAATATGAGATCAGAATTCCTTGATATGTACATCTAAGAGTGTTAAACGAGTCACCCCATCTTTTGGTGAGCAAAAGTATTGGAATAGACAAAGAAATGAATGTCTTAATTACTATTCTACTATATAGTTATGACTCATCATCGGTATTTCTTTGCGAATTCCATAAGGCCTTCGGATTCTTACTGCTGATGTGTGAGTGGTATGACCTCTATAAACCTGCTCTTGAAGTTTTCTTCAAACAGGGTCGTTCACCCCAGCCCAGTCTCCGTGTCACCTGACCCTGCTGATGTCGTCACTGATTGTCATTTTTGGCTTTTTCTTCACGGCTCTCTCAATGTTTCTGCTGTTGTTTTACTTCGCCGACCTGTTTGATGTCGGTCGTTAGTATGCCAGTTCCTTTTTTCAGGCTCTGATCGATTTTCCCTTTCTCCTCAGCTTCAAAATGGCTTGCTTTTCTCCCATAGACAGCTCACTGGTCATCATGTTGGTTTATCCTTTTTAAAACCTCACGGCTCAAACAAGTTGTAGCCAATCAGAGCTAACCTGTTTATAATTCGACAAAAGGTGCCATTTTTAAGTTGCTTAAAACATCTAGATGTAAATGTCGGAAAATGAAAGCTGAAATTAGGATCTTTCGTCTCATATTCATCTTTTGACCTCAAGTATGCAAATGTATACATATATAATTAGACAGGCCTCATTTGCATACATAAATGTCAAGTTTAATAAAAAAATACTTCCAATCCAAGAATATTCAGTGTAGTGTCGTGCCTTAAATGAAGAAATATTAGTAATAACGTTGTGACGCTGAATACCATGAAGACGGCTCTCTGGAAGGAGTTAGTGGCGTCCATGATGCGCTGGAGCAGGATGGTCTCCAACTCGTCAGGGTCCATCTCTTCAGAACTGAGTGGGACCCCGTTAAACAGCCCGACAGGAAGAGCGCCCAGTCCACTCTTTCTGTAGAAAACTGCTCCAGCCTAGAGGATCAAACCAGCACCATGGCATCATCTCTAGAGAACGAGCACTGACTGGGACACCGAGTCTACAACTCCAAACACATTTACATGCTGTAGGTTTTAAATAACCGTCGAGCAGAATTTACAGGATATGATTGAATCAATTTTCAGTATGAATTTTGTTCTTATACCGCTCACTACAATCAATAGCTTATAGTACTGTATCAACTTAATTATCCATTTAAAACCTAATTCATTTAGGTAGACTACAGAAACAATAAATAAAAGTAAAGTGCATCCTACCTTTCGTTTATCATCATAGCTCGAGTCTACCCCAAGGATTTTGGCAGCATTAGCTTTAGGAAATTTCTTCTTCAGATACGCAGTCACAGTGTCGACTGATAAGGAATCTCCAACATCCACTTTGTTATACATCTGGAAGTGCACCGAGATGTAATTTAGATATCTGACAGCTAGATTAAGCTGTGATATCGGGAGGTCGCGCCCCTGAGATTATACCGGGGCAATTACTAAGAGACGACAGACGAATCTCTCTGTACACATTAAAGCTAAAGTAAACTGACTTAATGAAAAGTACTTCCAAAGAGAAGCATAGAAGGTTCCTGGCCTACTCACAGACACCACGGATAAGAAAGCCTGGGTTACGTCATACTCCTCCGTGATATAGTTCCACACTCTGACGAAAGCGACGCCGGCGTCCGTGAACCCGTCCACCTTTTCATCTGTATTAACCACGAAGACGAATCCAATCCTAAAAGAAACAAAATAAAATAAATAATTACATACCGACACCTTTAGGCACAAATAAGTTAAAGTACATTAAGAAATTAGTGGTAGATATTTATACACAGTGTCGAATAGTGATACATCGTCATTAATGCAGTTGAAGTCAGAGCAAAATAAGAATACCGTACGCTTTAAACCTTTCAGACTGTGCAACGAGAGACGGACCTGAGAGGAATCCTGTGCTTGTAAAAGAGCTCGGCTAATTTGAGTAGTTCGATGCTGCCTTCCTGAACTGGGTCAAGAAACAGAACCTGGGAAAGCAAGTTGAATGCAGTACTTAAAAAACAGCCAAAGATCGAATTTCATATTTATACACTACTACAGAGCCAAATGTTTGTGGACACCTGACCAGCTTTATTATGTGTTACCTGACCACCATTATTACAAAGATTATGTGCTTTTTGAATTGTCCATTTCAGAGACAGTCTCCGTTTGCTGTTCCGCTCTTCTGTGAAGGCTTTCCACTAGATTTTAGAGCGAGGCTGTATGTCACAAGAGCATTTGTGAGGTCGGGCACTGATGTCAGGAGAGATGGCCTGGGATGAGGACATCGCAAAGGTCAAAGCCCTTGGTATGTCTACGTGGAGCTGGCTTTGTGCATGGGGCAGGGTCATGCTGGAACAGGTTTGGACCTCTTAGCTCCAGTGAAGTGAAAGCTGAAAGCTACAGCATACAGAGACAATTGTGTGTTTTCAATATTGTGGCAAGAAGGAACACATATGGGCATGGTGGTCAGGTGTCCACAAACCTTTGGCCACATACCCTCACCAAGCACTTTATTAATAACACTATAGTAATAATGGGTGGAGCCTCTCTTTGCTCTCAAAACAGCCTCATTGCTTCATGGCATGGACTCCACAATGTTGGAAACATTCCTTTGGGATTCTGCTCCGTGTTGACATGATCGCATCACGCAATTCCTGCAGGTTTTTCAGGAGCACTTTCATGCTGTGAATCTCCCGTTCTACTGCATCCCAAAGGATTATCATGCTGGAGGCAGCCATTAGAAGATTTTAAATTGTGGCCATAAAGGGATGCACATGGTGATGTCAAGAAAACATTCCCCACACCATCACACCACCTCCACCAGCCTGGACTGTTGACACAAGGCAGGTTCGGTCCATGGATTCAACTGTCCGGCGTTGGTGAGCCCGTGATCACTGCAGCCTCAGCTTTCTGTTCTCGGTCTGGCCGTTCTCCGTTGACCTCGCTCATCAACAAGGCTTTTCTCACCTCAGAACTGCTGCTTGTGATTTTCTGCATTGCACTGCTGCCATATGATTCTCTGATTAGATAAATGCGTGCTCCTGAGTGATGGTGTTCCTAATAGAGTGTTTGGTGAGTGTAACGTATAATGGAAGTACAGTACCGTAAAGTGAAGTTATCAAGGTTCTAACTAACCAAACTGAAGAAGTTCCGTCGAATTTGTCGAATCACGCCAGGAAACGTGGCTCTGAGCAGCTCCTGAATGCTGGAGGGCCAGTCCCGGTATGCAGAGTCTGTCTCAATATCATTAACCCACTGAAATAAAAGTCAATGAGCCATAAATAGTATATAAAAATGTGTTGTCATTTAATGTCACTTTGTACTATATATTTGGCCCAACTATATTAGATCTCTCTCACTTTTTCAGCTTTTCTTCTTTCCCGAACCCAAACCTGACTTCCATCAACCTCACCGTTATAGCAGCGTGCCTGATGTCCAGAGCATAGCTGTCCTCCACAGAGGTCACAGGAATTCGCAGGAATTTGCCCAAGGTGGTGCCCACGACGCCAAAGCTATGAAGCCCTTCCAAAAGCTTTGCCTCTTCCCGGATGATGTCTAGTATGCTGCCAAGTGAAAGAGAGAAAAGTGGTTTGAACACAACATGCATCATATACGCAGTAGGCATGCGTTGTTTAATTTGCATATCATCTACGCATAACCTAACAGATTAAAAGATCAGGCTGGTGCTAAAAAAATACCAAAGTCAGCTAAAGCATGTTGCCCCTGCAATGGTGCACAGTGATGCAGTCTAAAGAAGGCTCCGGCTCTAAATACTGCCACAGGCGCCCTCCCATTTAACTCCTGATGACGATAACTGGCCAATCAGACGCTTCTAAAAGACATTACATCGATTCCAGGACTCTTCCGAGACAATCGGCTTGGTGTATGTAAACATTTACATCACTGGAATTCTGATATATTGAGCTGAACAAGTCTCTAATTATTTTAAAATGTCATCTGATATGAACAAAGTACTCTCTAACCGACTTGCCCAAGTATGGGACTGAATATCTTCAGCCTAGGAGCATGTAAACATTTTGGCATTAACGCGAACGTCTATACACAATCTAATACTGCTTTCTTCCCGAGGTCCTACCTGAAGGGGTTATGAAGGTCCAGATCAATGTGCATTCCGTTAATGTAGAGATTAGTGTCTCCGGCGTGGATTCCCAGAGATTTGCTCAGTCGCTGAGAAACAGACACCAGAAATATATATTTTTTTGTCTTATACTCAACAAAACGTTTCCTGAGACACTCAACAAGAATAGGATGGACCTTGGAAATGTTCTTCACAAGCAGCACCTATTAAACTGTACCTTTTGGTTCTCCTCAATTTCTTTCCTCATTTCCTGGTTTACAGCCACTCTGGTCAGTGATCTGTGGGGACAGTAAAACATGCACAGTCGCCATCAGCTCTTTCCGACGTCCCCGGCGAGTCATAAAAACGCCCGTTTTAATCTCCAAAATCTAAAAGGTGTTATATCGGCCGGGCTGACTCACTGTGAACAGCGACTGACTCGGCACTTTTCACATCAGGCACATAAAGCATTCTGAAGCACTATCACGCAATAAAATCGACTTCCACAAGCCAGCGATCGGAGATTTTACACAGGAATCGTGCTGGAGGAAGGATTTTAAAATATCGACTGAGAAGTTCTATTAGACATTTCGCAAATGATGGATTGTTTTTGCTTTTTTTCACCTTGCTTTGCTGGGGAAGTTCTGACTGAGATCCCGCATCAGTCTGAGGGAATCGAACCTGGGCACGGACATGATCCGGGTCGCTGCTTGGAAACTCAGGTCTGTTGATACAGAGGAAGTAATCACGGTAATTAATTTCTCCAAATATCTGTGTAAAGAAAATGAACAGGAAAGGAGTGACTGAAGTCAAGCAATCGGATTTTCATCGACCCGATCACGCGAGACATAATGGAACGAAATGAAATATACTGACGGATGACAACAGAAAGAAGATCTGAATAAATAAATAGAAACATAAGTGCAGACAGCACTTCGTACTGCATGATCCAAATAAGCAATTAAAATCCTGTCAGGCTCTGTGGCTTATAAAAATGCTGAGCGTGCCCAGTCGACCTCCATTTCGGAGCAAGATAAGAAGATCCTTCCGATGCGAGGGACTTTCAAAGAGGTTTTATTATCGGGGGCCGCACAGCAGGAGCTTCAGTCACGGAAAGCGCTCGGCTGACGCCAAGGCGCGTTGAAGCTGTTCTGCGGCCTCGTGAAGGCGCTTTATTAAGACGCTTTATCGTCATAAAAAAGATTTTTTTTTATGCAAGTACTCATTCATTTAACATTTATGTCAGGCTTTTCCATTGTCGAAGATTTCATAACAGTCTGAGGTGACACTGTAAAGTTTTCAGGACTGAGGAATTTGTGCTTTGCGGTTTCTCAGTAACAAGCTGCATTTAAAAAAATAAATAAATAAAAATCTACAGAAGGTGAGGGTTGCGGACATTCCACGACAAATACGAACGGTATGTCGTTGTTCTTTACTAGTTGTAATGATTGGCAAACTGCCGCGGAACAAAATGAATAAACACGGTTTTTGATTATTTGCGCATAACAGCGTGACCCCAATATGTTTTATTCCTTCTTTAAATCACGTGACCATGGCATCTGTGGTAAAACGTCCGGTTAAGCTATCATTAATACTATTAATAATATTGCGTTAATAATAATATGTTAATAATAATAATATGCATATAACAATATTGTTAATACTGCCTCGTGTTTAGGATTGTCTTGTCTTGACACCCGCATATCCTCATATTTTTTTTTAAAGTATGATTTGAGGTTAACAGTAACACATTCATGAGGAATAGGAAAATCAGAATATTGGAGAGGACTTTAAGATTCCACGGCCTTTCGTGACCATTAAAATGAACAGACAGTTATTTACAATAGGTCTGTTTACCATACGGTATGGAAATCTTATCTTATATCTTATTAGGAATAACTTTTTCAGTTTCTATTCAAATGCATAAAATGCTCGGTTTCTGCCACTGTCCTTAAAGAACAAATACAACCGAGGAGACTTGGTGCTGGCCATTAGCATCTGTTCAGCAGTCAGCACGTAGGAGCAGAACAGATCGCCGCGCCTAACTCTGGCGGAAAGCGCATGACTCGTACCGCTTCTCCATTCATCACCCGGACATTTCTCAAGGCGTACACGGATCACTTTCCTCACCCTACGCGAGGCCGCTTGGACGCACACAGAGCTCTGGACTCCGGGTTTAAGAGAGGGCCATTAATAAACAGGTAAGCGGTTTGTTTACCTTGCAGCTCCCACACTTTCAGAGGCGCCATGTCGTTCGTGCTCTCCAGCAGATGCCTCTTCAATTCCCCTAATTGCTCCTGCAGTTCTGGATGAGACTCCCTGAAGAGAGAGGATAACAGACATTAATCCTGCTGCATCTGTATTCCGTTTGGGGTTCAAATCACAAACATACGCCTCTACATCTACCCGTTCAGGCAATTATCTAATCAGCCAATCGTGTGGCAGCATGCAATGCGTACAATCATGCAGGTACGGACCAGCAGCTTCATATCGACCATCAGAACGGGGAAAAGTGTCATCTTAGAGATTTTGATTGTGGCGTGATTGTTGGTGCCAGACTGACTGAGTTTCTATAATCTCCTGGGATTTTCACACACGGCAGTCTGTAGAGTTTCTCAGAATGATGCAATAAAGAAAAAACATCCAGTGAGCAGCAGTTCCAAGAACAGAAACGCCTTGTTGATGAGAGCGGTCAGTGGAGAACGGCCAGACCGGGTCGAGCTCACGGAAAGGCTACAGTAAGTCAGATTAGTGGTTACTCTGTACTATTGTGGTGAGCAGAAAAGCATCCCAGAATGCACGACATGTCGAACCTTGAGGCGGATCGACTACAACAGCAGAAGACCACGTCGGGTTCCACTTCCGTCAGCCAGGAACAGAAAGCTGAGGCTGCAGTGATCACAGGCTCACCAACACTGGAAAGACTGGAAAATCATAGCCTTTTTCATATTCGTAGGCACACAGATGGGAGGGTCAGAATTTGGCACCAACAGCATGAATCCATGCCTTGTGTCAACAGTCCAGGCTGGTGGAGGTCGTGTGATGGTGTGGGGAATGTTTTCTCAGCATACTTTGGGCTGTTAATACCAATCAATCATCGCTATTAGAGTTGCTGACCATCATCTAATGGTTACTTCTAGCATGATAATGCACCGTGTCCCAAAGAAAGTGCTCCTGAAAAATCTGCAAGAATTGTGGGACGCGATCATGTCAAAGGAATGTTTCCAAAAATCTAGTGGAATCCATGCCATGAAGAATTGATGCTGTTTTAAGGAAGGCCCTACTCAGTATTAGCATAGTGTTCCTAATAAAGTGCTCGGTGTATGTATAATGGATGACATTGCAACTCTAAAATAGCTATATACGTAATAGGTATACAATTTTTAAAAATTGTACTTGTAAATTTTCACCTTAATTTCCCAAATAAAAACCCCTGGACGTCATCCGCGTCATCCTCCTCGAAAGTGGCCGCTGATTTTGAATCTGGAAAAAAAATAAAAATAATATAAATTCATAAAATAATTAAGATCGATCTGATTGGGCAACTGGATATCGTAACGTGTACCTTTGACTTGTGTATCGTCCACAGCTTTGTATTCGGTACTTTTAACAGCCAGTTCCACGCCATATCCGGACAAAAGCATGCGCTGCTTCTTTGGCTCCTGTTGGAACACAGACGGACTCGTAACCAAGCGCCAATTAGTTTCTTTGGGGGTCTGCTGAATAAATTATTCATTTAACAAGAAAGCCACTCACAGCAACAAAATGGCGCAGCACGTAGATCAGCTTCCCCTCTTCTGCCTTCTCAGAAAGAACCTTATGGAACGTGTTGAACTTCTTGGTGCCGATTTCGGCGTAAAGCACGGCGACAGGAAGCTCCGTCCCGTTGAGCCCTGGATATTTATGATCGTTCTTGTACAAGTACGGCTTTGGCCTGGAAATACAAAAACGTGAAACGGAATCAACAGACGGGGGTTGCTGCGCGGGACAAGACCTGACTCAGATCCACGTCTTTGCTCCACGTGTGAACTGATCCCCCAGACTTTTCAGTTTGTGTCTGAAAAATGGCGCGGCCATGGAGTGGTTAGCTCACACCTTATGGTTGAATGAGGGGACTCCAATTATGGCGTTTCACTTCAGGTCATGTGGATTTGGGTTGAATATTACGAAGGAATATTGAAACATACATTCGTTACTGAGATCCTGCTGGTGCTGGGTCATGTGTTTTCCTTTCTTGCACACAAACAAAACATGACGGAGTGTTAACTTGTTCTGAAATGGTGAGCGAGCGAGTCTCTTAAATGCTTTACAGTATCTCACAATTCTGGGTTTCGGTTGTAGAACCATACTGCACGCTTTTAATCTGCCAATAATGAAGCCGGGGATTAGCGACCTCTTAATCACTCATAATGCCGGCCTCAGACCCCGCAAGCAAGCAGCAGCGGTACACTTCGAGCAAATGCAATTTCTAATTTCAGAGGCTTACTGCGTTCTCCGGAACAATCCCAGGAAACTCCCCGAAGAAAAGAAACGATTTGTTAAGGAAATCCAACAATGATCAAAAGTGTGTTACCTGCCCGCAGCACCCTTCAGGAGCTTCTTCATGTTCTTGGTGCTGCAGGCGTGTTGGCCGTGGACGGAGACGAAGGCGGAGCAGGCCTCTGGCGGAGGCTCGTCGCTGGCAAGCTGCACAAAGGACAGATGGCAAAAGAAATGATTCACCTGTTTGCAGTTTATGCAAAAACAAAAAGACACTATTGGGGTAAAAAAAAAAAAAAAGCAACCTGGAATCAGTCAGTTCACCCTTATTTTGCACAACTTTAACCAATCCTACTGGGGTGGAAAAATCACACATCTGAACCAACGGGAAAGCAGATTATTTCCAAGAAATAGATTCGGTAGGCGGCTGATATTAAGGTTGCCGTTGTTTTTTGCCTCCCGTCCAAATTTTTAAAAAAGCTCTCGGTGGGTTTTGATACTTTTTTTTTTTTTTATACCACGTTTGATTACTACAATTCTTGGTGGCACGAACGTCTAAACAAATTATAACAAGAGGCTGAAGCCACAAATATTTGAGCATATTCGAGATAACGTTGGATGATCTGCACTGAAATTAGGGCTGGAATGTTGTTTTCTACAGCACGTTTGAATAGAGTAGCTACAGTCATGGGAAAGAGGAAAGTGCACCAGACTTCAGTTTGTATTTATCAGAGGCTAAATAACGATCGAGTCGTCCTCAGCGACTTCTAAAAACATGACAACGGCAACAAAAATCACAACAGGTGGTCATTCTTCCCCCAAAATTGAATCATTCAGAAACCAGACGGGAAAAACATAAGTACACCCTATAGCATCTAACATGTAGAACCACCTTTAGCAACAATAACCTGAAGGAACAGTTTTTGGTAGATGTTTCTCTCCCACCATTTTTGGCCTGCTTTTCTTTACATCATTCCTTCATGCTAAATCCATGGATATTTGAGGACCTTCATTCATGCACAGCTCTCTTAAGATCAGCACCACAGCATCTCAGTGGGGTCGACATCTGGACTTTGACTTGTCCATTCCAGCCATTTCTGGTTTTTTAGCCATTCAGATGTCAGATTTGCCGGTGTGCTTGAGATCATCGTCAAGAATATTCCGGTATAAAGTGGAGTTCTTCACCTTCTCAATGACGGCACGTTTCCCAGGTCCTGTGGCTGCGAAACGAGCCCCAACCATCATCGCTCCACCCCAAGCTGGAGGTGTTTGTGGTGATGTGCATGATGACCAAACGTTGTTCTCGGATATTGCTCCAGAACTTTCATGGTTTGTTCAGATGCATATGCTCCATTTATTTATTTTTTTATTTTTTGAGATGATTGTTTAGCGATGATATAGCCCAGGGATTTTGGGATGGTCAAACGGATGGATGGAAAACACAACATGGGTTTTTTGCATGCGATCCAGAGAGAGTTAAGAAAACACCTCGATTAGCTGAAAAGAGCTTTGTTCAATTCTGTCGATCAGAGAAACGTGACGAACTCCACAGTCGGTGTGAGATCACCTTCCCATTACCCTATGGACATTATGCTAGTTACAACTTCTGAGCCCAGGTAATTAGCTATTCCTGCAACCAAAACATGACACAGGACCTTTGAGTTCTCAGGTGGGTTCTCATGGTCTATATAATAAATATCTTGTTTGTTTGTTTTTTTATAACTTCCCTGACATCTCTATAATTCATTATTAGCAACATGAGTTCAGAGAAATTTGTGTTAAATTACATAAAGTGTGTGTGTGTATGTCTCACCTGTTGGAATGCATGTACAGCAGGAGAGTAAGCTCTGAGTGACAGTGCAAACTTCAGCAGGCTGACCTGAAGATCACTCAGGAACTGACCAGCTTTTTTAACGATCAGGTTATAATATGATCGGACAGATTCTGGACGGGGGAAGAGACAAAAAAAAACAAAAACACTGATTGATTATTTTGACCTCTCTCGTTGCCTCGTTGGTTTGTTTCTGCTGGGTGTTTATTTTCTTTCTCTCTCTAGAGACTGCTGTGTGTGAAAATCCCAGGAGATCAGCAGTTACAGAAATACTCATACCAGCCCATCTGCCACCGGCAATCACGCCACGGACAAAATCACCGAGATGACGTTTTCCCCCATTCTGATGGTCGATGTGAACGTTACCCGGAGCTGCTGGTTATGCGTCGCACTGCTGCTACACGACTGACTTGATTAGATGATTGCACGATCAGGTAGGTGCACAGGCGTTCCTAGTAAAGTGCTCAGCAAGCGTATCATGGAAAAGCATTCCAGGAACCAATAATCTAAAAGCATGGTCATGTAAGGATGAGATTATAGTCCTCACCTCCATTTTTGTACACGGTTAACTCCTTCACAGTATCAACGAATTTCCAAAACTTGTCTTCTCCATCTTCACCAATAAACTCACTAAGGAGTTAAGAAAATATACACAAAAAACAAAACAAGCTAAGTTAAAGCTATCATGATCAAAAACGGATAAGGTTCGGGATGGCTGGATTTCACTAAAATCACTTCTAACTTTGAGGATCGGTGGTGTGTGAGAGCAGAAAAACCACCAAACATCTGTACCTCGTCTCCAGTAACAGAGGCGTCATGGGCCACTTGGCTTTCAGACCGGCCGTGACTCCCTTCGATGCCGAGTGCGTACGCTGCAGCTGCATCAGGACCAGCAGCAAGCCGAGGACCCTCATCGTCCGATGCTATAAAGTCCACAGAAACACAGTTTGGACGTAAGCCCCTTTCGATATTAAAATATCAGAGTCAAAGTGAGGCGCAGCGCAGAACTGTAGTGAGACAAGATCACATGAGCGCTGTAAATGTAAATTAACTACCAGCTATAAGAATTAGGTTTATTCCACAGGATTGCTGTGTTGTAAAATAGCACCAAGGATGATTTGTCGACTAAAGTGTTATTTTATTTTCAGTGCTGCAAATCATAGCTCATCATTATCAAAGCAGTTATAGTTACAATCATAGTTATCAGGATATTTAACTGATGACTTGATAATAAATAGATGTATTACTATTGTGTAAATGTGACTAATATGCCTAATGTTTAGATTATGCTCATAAACCTATACTTATAGGGTTCCTGGCTCCTTTTTACAGGTGAACTGCAAACATCTTGGAGATCAACACTGTGCCACGTGGCTGCATTACAGCCTCCACGTGTGACGTATGAGGAAGTGCTTCTGCTTTTATCTACAAAACGTCTGTTAGTGAGAAAGAAATGGTTTTCCTGCTTATTTTCAGACCTCAGGGGGAGAACTAATGCTGAGGGAGAAAGGAAAGCTGGTATTTTCATTGATTAGTCCAGCAGGCTGTGTAGTATGAGGCAAGATGGAAATGCCAGACTCTTTATTTACATGTTACTCATGCTCCAATCTCAGTTATAACTTTATATCATGCAACAGACACGGGAACAGTGCTGAATTCGTCTAATGTAGGTGCTGGATATAAAGTGCGCCGCTATCTTACCCAGGGTTTACTGGACGCCGCCATTCAGGGGTCCTGCCGCTTTAAGTGCTGGGCTTCTTTCCAGGACTTCTTTCGTTTGGGCGAAAAAAATTAGCGAGTTATGAGTTTTTGGGCTTCTTATTTTTATTTAACTATTGTTTTTTTAACTGATTTTTTTTAATTGAACCGTTACTGTGGAAAATAACTACGATAACGCGAAACATTCAGGCACCTTTAAGGACGACTAACTGTTAAATCCAACGGTTGAGGATGCTACAGGCGGAATCCCAAATGACCCAATATGGAATGTGTAGCGCACTATCTAGGGTGGATGCGCCGTCATTTCCTTCCTTAAACACTGCACCTATATAGGGGACTTAAATCCATTTGGAATTCAGCCACACTACCCAAGCACAGAGGCTTTCCAACCGACTGTCTGTAGATGAAACTTAATAATAAACAACTACCATTGTAATTAAATGTCTTATTACGTAGTCAAAAATGGACTTTTATGGAAGCAACATATTTTAATTTTTAATTTCTAACTTTTATACAGCCTTAATCATTTTGCCACCTAGTAATACTTAAAAAAATACACGGGGGAAAATAAATCAAATACATTTGGGAAAATATATTTGTGTGATGAACAATTTAACAGACTCCAACAGGTTTACAGAGGTTCATAATTATAACAGCTAACACTCAAACACATAAGCAAATTCAGTCAAATGTAATTATTAGTATAAAAATAGTCTTTCAGATAAAGTTCACCGAATAGGTGAAATAAATGTCTGATATAAATTTTCTTTCCTTCTTTCCCACAGTTTAGAAAATAGATGAAGTCTGTCCCAAACCGGTGGAGACCTGACAACATGCCAGAGTCAGACTAAATATACAAATATTGTTGAATAGTCGCTTTAAATAAATAAGCCATCAAAATCCAGAGTTATAAGTAACCCGGGTTTACTAATAATGGATGTAATATGCGCATTAACCATGATTTTATTTATAAAAAAAAAAAATTGAATTGTGTTCTGGTTGACGACACATACGTTCACCTACTCATTCATACCTAGGAGCAATTTAGCATATCCAATTCACCTACATTTTTGGAAGGTAGGAAGAAACCAGAGGACCCAGAGGAAACCCACCAAGCACTAGACGCTGACAATGTTTCTGGGGAAACCTGTGGGTCATGGGATTCCTGTGGGATTCCTGTGGGATTCCTGTGGGATTCCTGTAGGGCAGGAGTCAATTTCATTATTCATTAAATGACTGGGACAGGACGAAAACTCAACGGGAGCAGGCGGGACTGGACTCATAATCACAAAAGGTCAGTGTAAGGCCATTCATTTAGACTTGTTCAGTTTCACAGACAGACAGGGTAGGTTACTCATACTCTCTATATACTTTACAATTTACTTGTAGGATAATAATTATTTAAATCAGACACTAATTACATGTTATATGTCACATCACATCACATCATATCACATGGAACTCATTTAGAACAGCTTCATGACGAATAAGCACTGTTTTCAAAATTGTGTCTGTGGTGTAGTGATGTTCTCACGTCGTATATCAGCGGTGTGTCAGTCGGTTCTCTGAGGGCCCATGACCTTGCGCTACACGGAGCAGGATGCGCTCACCAGAGGTGTGAAAATTATACTCTATTTATTTATTTATGTATTTATTTATTTATTTATTTGCCTTTTGCATACTCACTGCAATGGAAAAAAATGTAGTGAATAGAAAGTTATCTGTTTAAAACATTTTCAATCATTATTACATTTCCGTTTAATTGTAAATGAATTGATCTACCAAATCTAAATTAGTCACAGCAGGAATGGGAATTAATACATTCTACTTTTTTATCACTAGAGATATCATCCTAGCTAACCTTTGCGATATTAGGAATGTTAGCTTTTGCTTTTTAGCACTAAAGTACTATATTATTATTACTATACTATAATGCTCATGTAAAGTTATTTACGTATTCTACTGCAACTTGTGAAGAAGCTGTATTTCCACTTTTACCAGAGTATTTATTGAAATAAGTAACTGCACTTTTACCTCAATTAAGAATTTCCTTGAATACATGCTTAAAAACACTTCTTAATATTAATAATGTCCGACTGTTTGTTAATATAAATGCAATGTGTGTTTGATTTGCTTATTATGCTAACAGTTTTGCCAGTAATTAAGCAATCGTGAACGTTTCTCGTTAAAAGAAGCATCTTTGCCTTTAGTAAATGGCAAACATCAAAAGGAGGTACTGTAGTAGACCAAGTCAGATTAAAAGTAACCGAGACGACTGAGCAAGTGAAATAAATGTGAGTTATGAGGTGTCTGAACTGTTCACTGGTCATCCTGAATTAGAAGCTCAGAGTGTAGAGGTGAAAGGAGATAAATTCACTCCTTCCTCGGTACATTATGCAGTACAGCACACGCAGCAGTGATCTTGCATGCTCGTTGAGGCAAATACCCTCAAAAGAATCAAGAAATCTGGACTTTAGGATTCCAAATGTCAACTCAATGCGTGCTCTGCTTCTGGTGAAATCTAATCTGGACTCCAGACAGGGTATGGTCTAATCAAAAAGGTCACGCAGCCATAAGCCCTTTACCCTACGACGACTCTGACCTGTAACATACATACAAGATGAGAAGTCATAGTAAATGCTCAACAAATAATAAATGTGTTGCACAATGTGGATTGCCTTTCAGTTTGTGTCTCAAGGACAAAAATCGACCATGACCCTGTTGTTTTGAAGAATCGTCTGGCAATGTATTTTTTTTAAAAAACGGTTAAGGAAGGCACACTTCAGCATTATGTTTAAACACGGTAAAAATTCTGAGAAAACTGCTGCTAATTAGGTTGTGAGTAAAGTGTTGCTATTTAAAATAATATAATGATATATATAATATAATCATATATATTTAAAATTGCAAGCTACGACTGGAAAAATGTTGTTCTGGAATATACATGAAAATACAGTTCTACACTACACAGTAACAATTCACTTATTATTGGAAATGCATTGTTTTACTGTTAAAATCTTTACATTCATAATTACAAAATTTTACAGAATCATATTACTAATAACAATACAGATTTTTACATACAACCTACACAATCCATGAAACAAAAAATACTAATTAATGAAACATGTATTTCTCTTTTGTTATTCAGAGATCAGAATAAAACGTACATCTCCTCTTCCTGGTGACAGCAGGCATCTCTAGCCTCAGCCCAGATGTTTCCAAGTTGACTGTGATATATTTAAGCAATATTGCACAAGTAAGAGTGCGGTTATACCGAATATCGGCACGGGTGTGATTCGGCTGTAGGTACGCGGCTGCAGGATGAAAGGCGATCGCGGCCGTGCTGATATATTTAGTAGAACCACATTCTTGCCTGCTTATTGCATTATTGTTCAAATATCTCACAGTTGGCTTGCAAACAGCTGGGGATCCCCTAAGAGGAGCTGGAACCTGTGGCTACGGCAAGAGAAGCTTTTATACAACGGTTCTATAAGGGTTGTTAATAACAAGTAAGTGACATTTTGGACACAATATGGCCAAATATCCTGTTTATTTTTGCTCTGCTGGTGGAAATAGATCCCAAAGAAGCCACATTCTCTTTATAGCATGTCAGCTAGCTCACACTGATTTGTACTTTCCCATTAAAGGTGCTTCTGGTAGCTTTCATATTTCAAATCAAAACTAATATTCCAGAAAGGTATCGTTGGCCATGTTTGCTGATGATGTAGCTAAGTCTATTGTAGTAACGACAGGAAGTGGACTTTTACTTGGTGAACACAGATGAGAGCAGTGATGCACATAGTGAGACGTTCCAGTGCGGCTATAGTAAATATAGGCACTCTTGGAATGCCTCTCAACCAATCAAATTATTGAACCGGAACTAACTGTTCTATAAAATGTCTCAAGCGCATCCTGGGTTGCCCCAGGGTCTCCATCCAGAGAACGTTCTCTTACCCAATCCATTTATCTCGCTCTCACTGTTTCCATCACTCTTAAATAAGGTCCCAAAGTACTTAAACCAGACACCAGGCACTGGCGCTTGCTATTCATTCATTCGGCCTCGGAATTGGAAGTCCTGATTTTCAGCCACTTCACACTCAGCAGTGAAACATCTGCTGTCGAGGTCCTGTTCATGAAAACCATAAACAAGGGTGGAGAAAAAACACACCCTTGAGGGACACCAGGTTCACCAGGAATGTGGACATGACTTGGGGTACCTCATAATTCTGCGTCCAAGATCATGAGAAAATAGCTCTATTCCTCGTTTTACCTTAATACCCAAAACATTTGGCATCAAGCCTGATTACATAATCACAAAACAGATTATCCTTTGGCTCTGATATGACGCACACTCACGAGCAAACTTGTGTTGAAACAAAATTTGCATTCCATGTGCTTGCACAAAAGTCTAATAATATCGCACTGCCGAGGTTTAGATCCAAGAGGCCGTTCCTTCCAATTTTACCCGTCCAAGTACCGCCATCATTCCAACCACGAGTACTGAAATGCCCCATTCATTCTATGGAGTCAGGAGGAGATAGTCTTTCGAGCACTTGTGCCATTTTCCCCAAGAAGGCTAAATATTTAGTAAATATGCACAAACAGCTGTCAGAATTTTCTTTCCTGAGACTAGAAATCTCATGGAGGTGACCCTTTTCTTAATGGGATAAACTTCAAGTGTCCCTGTTAAAGAACTTTGGTATTGGGGCCTATTCACAATGTGGATGTAAAGCTGATACCTTTCCATCTCACACTCCAATTCAGGCTCCCTGCCAGCAAAGTGACATTACAATATCATAAAGTTAGGAATCTAGCCCGTATAAGTATATTTTTACTTATTTTACAACACAAACAAGGTGAAAACAAGCAAAAAAGAAAATCAACCCCACAATTCGCCAGGTAAAATCAATTTCCAATAATGACCCAAACATCCTCCAGTCTCATATATTGGAAATGGATAATATGAGACGTTATTGCAGCATTCGTTTGTTGCATGATGATTTCACCCAGATATCTTTAGCAGGTTCATTTTAATAAACATCTACACTTCAGTTCTTTGCAAAACAGGAAACATGCCAGCGGTTTTTGGGGACTGTTTCTGCTAAGAACAGCGAAACATTTCATAGAAACCCTGCTTAATGGTATTCACTGATGCATGACCGGAGGGAAATCTAAGAATGAAGGCATGAATAGTGAGTACTGCCAGGACTATTTTTCTTACTGCTTGGCAAAATGTAGCCTGGCTGAATGTCTTGGAATCTTGCACAGAATACAAAAAGCCTCGACTGGCAAAGGAATTTCAACACACTGAGGGAAAAAAAAGGTGCTAAATGGATGTCACAGGGGCGGTGCCCTCAAGTGTACATATTTAGGGTAGATCTTTTATCTTCAGAGGACCTACAGCACGTGGCGTAGCTTTAAACCACATTTACGGTTTTAATAGCATTTCATAACGTTATATAAAATTCATTCTTAGGATTCTTTTAGTAGTAACAGTAGTTTACAGAGCAGGTGTGCACCTTATATAAACAATAAGCAGATGGTCATTTTGTTAAAGTACACATAAATTTACGTTTCAACACGATGATTAATTTTTGTCAGATGTTATGCTAAAATGACTGACGAGTGAGGCATAATTAAATCCAATCATGGAGCTATTAAAGAAACTGTCAGAGACGGAAAAACTGCGAGATAGTTGTAGGAGAAAGAGAAAGAGCCACAGCTAACCACATTGCAAAAGAGAATGCAACTATATAAACACACACACACACACAGATAGAGAGAGAGAAAGAAACTGTGTTTCTGCATCAATATTCAAGTGCCCCACAGAAACACCTTCAGAAAGTCTGGTTACGCTTCAGCCCAAAAGTACAGAAGCAACAGTGATTTTTAAACTTTTTTAAGTTTAGTCAGTTTTAGTCAACTACAGTCTTCACATTGAGCAGGTTCATTTATAAACTTTCACATTTGAACTCATCTAACATTAACAGTCTCTGCCATTATAAATACATTTCACAACTTATCAAACAGAACTGTATACTTTCAAATTATAAAAATGACATAAGATATACTCATTGAGCACTGAGGGACACCTGTACACCTACCCATTCTAATCATCCAATCGTGTGGCAGCAGTACGATGCATAAAATCAAGAAGATACGGACCGGCAGCTTCGGGTAACGTTCAGAATGGGGAAAAATGTCATCTTGGTGATTTTGATTGTCACATGATTATTAGTGCCAGAGTTTCTCAGAATGGTGCAATAAAGAAAGAAAATATCTTTATCTATCTAAAAGTGAGCAGCGGCTCTGTCTATGGAAAAGCCTTGTTGATGAGAGATGTAAATGGAGAACGGCCAGACCGGGTCGAGCTGACAGGAAAGCTACAGTAAGTCAGATAACCACTCTGTACAACTGTGGTGAGCAGAAAAGCATCTCAGAATGCACGACACGTCGAACCTTGAGGCGGATGGGCTTCAGGAGCAGAAGACCACGTCGGGTTCCACTTCTGTCAGCCAGGAACAGAAAGCTGAGGCTGCAGTGATCACGGGCTCACCAACACTGGACACTTAAACACTGGAAAATCGCAGCCTGGTCTGATGAAGCTGGCTTTCTACTGAGGCACACAGATGGGAGGGTCAGAATTTGGCACCAACAGCATGAATCCATGGACCCAACCTGCCTTGTGCCAACAGTCCAGGCTGGTGGAGGTGGTGTGATGGGGTGGGGAATGTTTTCTTGACATCACCATGTGCATCCCTTCATGGCCACAATTTACCATCTTCTAATGGCTGCCTCCAGCATGATAATGCACCGTGTCACAAAGCAAAATCGTCTCTAACTGGTTTCATGAACATGACGATGAGTTCGGTGTTCTTCAGCGGCCTTCCCAGTCACCGGATCTGAATCCAGTAGAACACCTTTGGGATGTGGTAGAACGGGAGATTCACAGCATGAAAGTGCTCCTGAAAAACCTGCAGGAATTGTGTGATGCGATCATGTCAACATGGAGCAGAATCCCAAAGAAATGTTTCCAACATCATGGAATCCATGCCATGAAGCATTGAGGCTGTTTTGAAAGCAAACATACACACTAAAATGTGCTGATGATCACTCATGCTTCTGTACCTGCGCCTGCTTTCTGACCTTAACTCCACCCTCTTTTCATCCTTCATACTACCATGGGACAGAAAGCATCATGAAACACAATAATCCATGCAAAATAAACAAAAGTCTCTCCTTACGTACACCACTGAGTGCAGATGGACGTGCCTGGTGTGGCCACATGCGCATTACTGATAATATCTACAGGAGGGGGTAGACGAGTGTTAAATCACAGATGAATGGAGAGGAAAGGCGTCTGTCCTGGGCATTTAATAACGGCAATGAAACGGACCTCCCGAACATCACGAATCTACGTGCACCCCCGTCCGTAACCGGTGCATTATGGGAAAATCATTTATTGGGAGATTTGAGAATTTAATTTGACTTCTTCCAAAAATAATACACGAAGAGAGACAGATGTGAAAGCTGTACACAGCAGTAATTAGCAATAAGGCTTATGTATGTAAGGTGCAAATTACTGTCATTTCCTCCAACTGAATATATAAAACGATAACGGATGAAGTTGAACGCAGCGCTTCTCCCTTTCTCTTTCTCTCCATCTTCATTTTGCTCATTAAACTCCATATTCCCAGTTCACCCAGTTTCCAATAGCAACAGTTGGCGAAGGCCGCTTCTACGCTCCCTGCGCTGATAAGCAAACGAGTGTGAGGAAAAGGAGTAAATTAAAGACATGCGTGATGAATTGAGCAGAGAGACGGCAGCAGGTATAAGTCACGGATATCCACTCATTATGCCAGAAGAATGGACTTGGCCAGAACGCAGTGCCTACAGAAGAGCAGTGCAGGTTACTCACCGCACAATTTAGATATGTGTGAATGCTATGTCTTCAAGACTTCCAAAATTGTGCCGCTTCTATAATCTGTTATATGGCGAATACACGTGGAGTAAGACTTTATCTCTTCTGTATCAAAGTGTCTTGTCGGATCACCGCGTGCGATTTCACATCTGGTTAGAACAGTTCTACTCTCAGGTCCTGGATTCCATCAAAAACGCAGCATAGATACATGTCACGTCAATAAGAGACAACGGTTTGCAGGTGTGTTTGAATACAAACCCATTCGGGAGATATTCCTATTCCCATGATGAGACCAATCTGAATCACTCGGTGTATGTCTTCAGAAGTTTTAATGAAGGATTAAAACCATATGTGAGAGATCCGGTGTATATGAAGTGTGTGTGTATGTGCAGATGTTTAAACTTGCACCCAGTTCATCCCAAAGATATCAACCTGCCAGTCTCGGGTGGGGGGTGAAATCTTTCAAAAGCTATGGAAAAAAAAAGAAAAGTGAAAGTTAGAGGTAAAACTACAGCACATGAAAACAGAACGTGAATAAACGAATATCAAAGGTAACGCTGCATCCTACAAAGTACACAATTAAACACAAAAGGAGATGGGGAAAAAAATCAAGTTGAGAACAAAGAACTGAATCCTTTAATCTTAAAACCTTCACGGAGCTGTGGCTTCCTCTCTGACACCTGGTTGTTGTGGTGTTAATTAAACGGCATGTCAACTGGGAGGGTATCACACCTGCACGTAGTGGATGCTGGAGATGCTTTATCATTGCTAATGCAGTGCTAATTAAAAAGGAAACATACCAAGGAGTTGAATTAATGCCAGTTTTTCTCCACAGATCAGGAAGGCAAGGAAGCAGAGCGTATGATTAATTAATTTTTCTCCTTAACACAGGTTTCACGTTAACTGTATAGGAATCCTGGGAAATCAGCACAAATCTGATTACACAGGTGCGACGGTGAAACCTGGGTGGTCTGGACACAAATTAGGGCTGGCCTTTAATAACTGACACTATCAGTGGAATTCTTTTACAGTGTATAATGCTGTAGTCTTGTACAATATTATATTATAGCACTGTATCTGGCTCCCATACAGTTTAGGGATCATTTTATTAATACAACGTTGTTGTCGTTTTTTTATTGTCGATGCTACAGCAGGACCGGTATCTATGTAACGTTATATTATCTTGCATTATCCATACACCTTCCTATCCATCCGTCTATGGGCATGACGGACGTATGGACTGAAGGGACGCTGATTTAATGTCCATCCCATCCATTAGCTATACTGCTTTATCCGTCTGGGTCGCAGGGAAGCTGGAGCCAATCCCAGCATCTTCGGGCGAGAGGCGGGGTACACCCTG
>JAQMYM010000035.1:4195423-4218531 GCA_030014255.1 Parauchenoglanis ngamensis
CCCGGAGGAAACCCACGCATGCACGGGGAGAACATGCAAACTCCACACAGAAAGGCACCCTGGGTGTCCCGGGGATCAAACCCAGGACCTTCTTGCTGTGAGGCAACAGTGTTAACCACTGTACCACCGCGCCGCCTAACGTTTAACCATCCCACCCTAAATATTAATCTTGCATGAATTAGACATGTATGTAAACAACACACAATTCTCAAGCTGCTGCATTGTGCCTTACAGCCTGCATATCGCAGCGCACAGACAGTCCTGTCACCACTGCATGTCTCTCTCACGCTCCCTCTCTAAGTCATTAATGTCACTAAGTGACACTAGATCGTATGAGTGGTTTTTAAAGGTTGTTTGGCCTGAGTGTGTTCCGTCGGGAGCCGAGTGCGCAGCTCATGGAAACCATCCTGCAAACCTTGGCACCAAGTAAATCCCTGACTGAGCAGATACCGTGGGGGAGCGGACGCCTGGAGAACGTCAGCTCTACAGCTCTATACAACTATAAAAGTTTTATCATCTCATCTATTAAGGGATGTACCACATCTGGAATAAACACATCTGTGGCTGTTATTGGCATTTCACCACACCGGCATGTTGTAAAACTCTTAGCCTGCTATAAGTACCGTCCAGGACCGGGACAAACGTGCACAATGTCACAAACTCTAACTCATTCTAATGTGATACTCAATACTGCTAGAAGAACTTCCTCAAGTCCTGCTTCCCTTTTTATTGTACGCCTGACTTATGTGACATCTCAGAACGTTCACATAAATATACCATACAAGTTTGGACACGTCTTCTATTTCAATGTTTTTCTTTATTTTTATTACTTCATGTCCTAAAGTGATGTTCTGTCCTTTCTCTTTACTTAGCTGAGCGGTTCTTGGCCTAATATGGATTACTCCAGTTGTAGAATAGAGCTATTTACTGTACACCAACCCTACCTCCACACGACACCACTGAGGATCTCACACACGTTAAGAAGGCAAGAGATTCCACTAATGACCTTTAGACGAGGCTCAGCTGTTGATGAAAAGCGTTCCAGGTGATGCCTCATGGAGCTGCGGAAGATAATGCCGAATGCGTGCAAAGCTTCATCGAGGTAAATGCTGCCTACTGTGAAGAATCTAAAACATGAAACATATATTTTTTTTGCTTACCACATAATTCCATATGTGTTATTTCACAGTTTTGATGTCTTCTGTGTAGAAACTAACCAAAGTAATAGAATAACCTATGAATGAGTAGGTGTGTCCAAACTTTTGCGCCTGGTACTGTGTGTAACTAAAACGCAGCTCCTCAGGCGGTCCCCCTGCAACGGCGCAGCCGACTGCAGCTGCTGTCGTCTATGACGCTGTACGCACTTCCAGGTCTGCAACACTTCCTGACCTGTGTTTATTTTAAACTGTTGGAAGCAGAGTGTAAGGCTTGCAGTCTGTATAATCCATGAGTTAAGGAGCGTGTTAAACTGAAAATATGTAAATAAAATATTTAAACGTTTTCCATCTTCTATAATCTTTTTGATTATAGAAGATGGAAAATGTTTAAATATTTCATTTAATCCGTTTGATCCGTTTCCTGTTCACGATGACCGGCACTTTCGGGCTCTGAACGATTCGCTGTTGTTCCCGTTTTCACAGCCTCGCTCTCGTTTTCCCTCACGGACGTTCTGACGGCTAAAAATATCATCCGATACTCCCGGCTTCGGGTTTCTCTAAGCACTATTCCCAAGTCGAGGGTGTAAGCTCTCTTTCAAAGTGGTGGAATTGGGAACGTTAAAAAAAAAAAAAGAAGGAATGAGATCTAGACCTCCACAAGCTGCTTTAATCAATGAGACAAGCTGGAGACTGGTTGAGAGCTTTATTACAGCTACAACACATGAAGTCAATAACAATAAAGTCTGTTTATAATGCTGTGGCCTGTTTATTTATGGAGTTTACACATGCACGATACATTTCCATTAGCCTCCGAGCAAATATTCGAATATAATAGCATCTATATAGTTGATGACTATAAAATATACAAAATGTTGACGTATCTAATTGTTCACTGCAGTATAGGCGATAAAAGCGGCGATGAGCTGTTAACAGCTGAAGCAGATGCAGACTGTGCACAATGAGCCTTTTTATGTCCGTGCTCAGTTTAATACTCTCTAAGTGGGAAGAGCTTATTTCGCATAAATGGTCTCTCACCACCCTATTGATGGTTTGTCATTTCATTTGTTTCTTTTTTTCCCCCAGGGCTCAGAGCGTTTCCTCTGTAAACTCACACAGAGTGTATCCCAGCCAACACACGCAGGACGACTGGGTCGGACAGAGCCGTCTTTCTTGCTGGATGTCTAATGATCAGCGTGGTGTTTTGGCTCTTTAACCTTCCGGTAGCGACGTCAGTAACCCCTTGCGGATGGTGATCATTAGTGCAGCTCTTTCTTTAACCCTTGACCTAGGCTGGTGTCTCTGTCCCTGTTTGTGTGTACCGCTGAGCAGGTGAGAGGAAGATCTTGTATGAGAGATTGCTGTTTTAATGAGCTCTTCAACTGCTTGATCTCAGAGCCTGGTGAACGCAACCTTGTCAAGAGCGTGCACATGGGCCCTAATGCACAATGAGGCATGGAGATCATCGGACGGCCCCAAGCTTCGGGCTAAATGGTCAGGACTAAGCAGTAAAAATCTTACATCACTCTCACAATCATAAACTCGCACACTAGTGAAGCAGTGGTCCACGTCTGTTACAGGAACGGGTAAAAACATATGCTTCCTGAGGTATATTAGGTAAACAATACCAAAACACAGGAGCCGGCCCTCCGTACTATGCTCACAAAATATAATTGGATAAATGATTGTTCTGTAACATTTCATTCGCTGCAGATCTTTTGTACATTGGTCTTGCATTTCACTATCCACTCATGTGAGGTACGTACATCGTTACGGTTATGGCTGTTTACGGGAAACGGATTTTAATTTAATGAACGGTTATGAATATCAGGCTTGTGTAGATTTTCCACGAGAGAAAAAAATGAATTAATCCAGGATGACAAGACTGGTTTTACCCCTGAGCATATTTCGCTCTATGGCGCTGTCTCTCCTGCTGCAAAGCACAACAACAAAAAAAATTTACTGCCAGTGGCCAAGGTCATACTTGTCCATCACAGCAAACATTACTCATGGTTAGCATAACAAATGACTCACTGTTGAAAGGAGAGGCAAACAAACCAGATAAACAAGTCAAACTTTGTGCGTCTAATTGGCAGCATTAACAGAACCCACTCGTAGCTCTGAGTACACCGCATTTAAAACTACACGCCTCAGAACATGACGGAACATAAATGCAGGGAAGATGCATGTTCCCGCCGATCGCCTGTCGCTACGACACGCTCAACTGGAGAACACCTGGTGCTTGTTCGTGATCTGGCCACAGATGCACTTTCCCCCATAATGTGTTTAGAGTTACCGATTATCCTGGAGCCCAGCTGTCACTCTGTGTGCATCTTGTTTTCCTTCTAATAGAGTGAAGAGCAGATTTCGAAGTCTGTCTGCTGAATAAAGAAGGACGCTCTCCAGAGGGGACTGGTTTCTCCAGTTTATTTATAAAACCGCTGGATCGGACGCCCGAAAACAACCGATGTTCGCCAGCGTAAAGAAAAACACGTGAGGGATTCTCTGTAGATAACGCCGAGAGGTGACTGTATGTCCTTAAAGCATCCACAGCAACCAATGATATCACGAACGGTGCTTATGAGATTCGAGCAAAAGCGATTCAAGTGTTGAATTTGCCAAGTGCTCGACAGCAGCTTGACAGAAGTCCCTTGTCAACAGTTTAAACGCTGCCAATGGCAGGATGATGAGTGAAAGGTCACTGAGAACAAAACTTGTCTTGAGCCCAAGAGACAGGAACAGCCGAGAGTGGCAGGCTCTTGACCCTGGCCTTGACTACGAGCACTCCAGGGCGATGTTAACGTCGGATGCCTCGGCAGCAACGTTTCAGCTTTCGTAGGCATAGATTTCTGGAACAATAAGAACGGCTGCTTCCATCACAACCCAAATGGACAATTCTCACCAGGTCAACGGTTAGCTGCTTAAAACACAAGTGACCAAATGTGGAAAATAAAACTTTAAAGAGGACGAGGATATTTCCTTTATGTGAGAAATTCCAAAACATTCACTTCACTATAATAATGTATGAGATACTGTATATCTCATGGGAATGTGTGATATACTGTATATACATGGTTGTTGGTGGCAGACCGGGTGGTCCGATCTGTTGGACCGTTCATGCACTACAGTCTCGAGAGTTTACACAGAGTGGTGCAACAAAAAACAAAAAAACACATCCTGTGAGCGACAGTTCTGCAAGCCTGAACACCTTGTTGATAAGACAGCTGGTTTGAGCTGACAGGAAGGCTACAGTAACTCAAATAACCACCCTATACAACCACTGTGAGCTGAAAAGCATCTCAGGATGCACAAAGCAGCGAACTCTGAAGGGCAGAAGATGATCACATCAGGTTCCACCCCTTTTAGGCAAGATCAGGAATCTGAGGGAATTCAGTTGAAGACTGGAATAAGATTTTTTCAATACTGAACATGACATACACTCACTGAGCACTTTATTAGGAACACCTGTACACTCATGCAATTAGTGTCTGGTCTGGTCTGATGAAGCTGGCTTTCTGCTGAGGCACACAGATGGGAGGGTCAGAATTTGGCACCAACAGCATGAATCTAAGGTCCCAACCTGCCTTGTGCCAACAGTCCAGGCTGGTGGAGGTGGTGTGATGGTGTGGGGAATGTTTTCTTGACATCACCATGTGCATCCCTTCATGGCCACTATTTACCATCTTCTAATGGCTGCCTCCAGCATGATAATGCACCGTGTCACAAAGCAAAACTGGTTTCATGAACATGACGATGAGTTCGGTGTTCTTCAGCGGCCTTCCCAGTCACCGGATCTGAATCCAGCAGAACACCTTTGGGATGTGGTAGAACGGGAGATTCACAGCATGAAAGTGCTCCTGAAAAACCTGCAGGAACTGTGTGATGCGATCATGTCAACATGGAGCAGAATCTCAAAGGAATGTTTCCAACATCTGAATCCATACCATGAAGCATTGACGCTGTTTTATATAGTCAGAGCAAATGGAGGCTCTGAACAGTGTTAGTATAGTGTTCCTAATAAAATGTTCTGTGAGTGTTCACTAGTGTGTAAAACTGTTCTGGATTAGGCTACTCAACTATCCACTTCTGCAGCTCCAATCAAATCTGACTGGCACTGATA
Organism: Parauchenoglanis ngamensis; assembly: GCA_030014255.1. Classification (NCBI taxonomy): domain Eukaryota; kingdom Metazoa; phylum Chordata; class Actinopteri; order Siluriformes; family Auchenoglanididae; genus Parauchenoglanis; species Parauchenoglanis ngamensis. The sequence continues at coordinate 4,200,698 of JAQMYM010000035.1, forward strand.
TGTCTGAGATGTCAGTCATGTTCATGGCCATTTCAGTAATTGACAGTTGGTTACGAGTTTCTGTCCAATCGAGGCGTCTCCCAATCATCAAATTGAGAAGCAGTGCATCCATGTGGAATAAAGTGAACAGCACACTGTCCAATATTTTCCCCAGAGATGCCTGGCTTCCCGGTGAGACTCAAAATGATGTATTAAAAGCCTGTTGCCCAATGAGCGTTAATCTTTCCTCCCATTAAAACAAGCTAATAGAAGCACAGCGTCTCCAAATGTCGATCAGTGCTGTGTCAGGGGTTCTGTTTTCTTTGTTGTTTTTTTCACACAGGCTGCAGATATTCAGCTTACACATAGTAATTTCCCAACAATTAAAAATGACATTTTCTTTAATAATGGATGTGTTGTGATATTTAACCATTTATAGCTGCGTTTAACATTGTGGAACATGCAAGTTAGTTGGTGGTGTGTAGTTCATGTTATCACGTATGTTATAATAACTATAAGCATTTATTCCCTTAATATCTTCTCTTTTTTCTCTCTTGAATTCAGTAAGCCAAAATAATCCAGCTGGTCATGTTACAGAGAAACCAAAAAGTGTCTGTCCTGAAGACTTTCCTATTGTGAAAAACTTACTGACTGGCATTGGCAACTCCTTCCATAAATATTAAAGGTGCAATATGTAGGAATTAGGGGTATCTATTAGCAGAAAGTATGTCCTCATTAGTGTATAATGACCTGTAACTGCAAATCATTGTGTTTTCGTAAGTTTAGAATGAGCCCTTTATATCTCCACAGGGAGCGGGTCCACCGCTACGGAGCCGCCATGTTGCGCCGCTACAGTAGCCCAGAACGGACAAACCTCTAGAGAGCACCTTCCCTGTTTTGTTCTTTTACAAGCGGCAGCGTGAATCCGTAAGGAAGCACCGGAAGAATGACAAAGAAGAAGAAAGGAAGACAATGAAGAAGAAAGAAGAGGAATCAGTGTTTGCTGGTGCTGGAGAACAAGTTTGAGGGGTAAGAGAGGGTCTTTCAGGGGGCTGCAATCAACTGAATTCTACATAGTGAACCTTTAACATTACCTTACAGAAATCTTCACCATATCAACAATTATATGTTTTTCTTTGTTAAATAACAAAGAATGTCCTTAATAATAAGGATAATAAGGATAATTTTAAACTACATGTGTTTTAATCTGTTTATTATTAGCCTTGGATTATGTCGTGTATTATGACTGTATACATCCGTGTGAATGAACTGTTGCCATGGTAAACAAGATATGTTTTCTTTAATCATTTTTGTACTTATAGTCCATACTTTAAACCTTGATGCTTGAAATTGGTGATCAGTGGTCTCATGGTTACTTCATGTGATCTTATAGTTACCTAATGTGATGTCATGGTTACTTCATATGATGTCATTGTTACATTATGGTTACATAGCATGTTACTTTACTAGTTCAGTGCAAACACTGGTGGCTGTCTGTGTTAAAGCTGTTTCGAAACCCCAAAAATCTAGGCTACGTCCCAAGCCACGTACTGTATTACAATACATTACTAAGATTCCTCACATATGGTTCTAAGATTCCTCACAGGATTCTCTAAGGCCGTAGAGAGATGTTTGTTTGGATATAAACTCTACCTGTGTTTTGCTTCCTTATTATTTACATAATGAAAAAATCCTGGCCCTAATAATGATCCCCCATGCATTATTTACAACAATAACTTTCTGCTTCTTTTATGAAATTCAGCAACAAACCTATCCAGCCTACATAAGCTGGAATTGTGGGATTTTTCTTTCCCTTATGGAGCACTGACCATCATAAGGGTGCCAGAACTGAAGAATGAGCACCCGCATGAAGCGGCAGAGGCCCATAACATGGACGAACACACATACCTGTATTTTATGTAGGTCTAGACTAAGTCTGTACACTCTTGCAAGCCTTTGCAAACAATGGCGCAGTCTGCATTACCTAGCAGGTTTTTTTTCTTTTCTTGGCCACGTTGATTTGCAAAAAGAATTTCACTGTCCTGTTTATTTCTGGCGAATGCTGCAAGGATGTAGACAACTTCAGGCACCTCCGTATCATGAAATGTCCTTGGTTTGGAAAGAAACAAGAATTAAGAGAAAATTCCTGTCTCCATCTCTGATAAAGCCCTGTCTAAATCCTTCAACTTCTGTCATTTCAGAAATTCTATCACAACGGGACATTCAGAAGCTGAAGCAGATCCTTGTTGCTCAGTGATGAAGGATCAGAAGCCGCCACTGTTTGGTGATTTTCCTGCTCTAATGCACACTGAACCTGGTAATGAACTGGTTCATCTGTCTCCGGACAGGAAACTCACTAAGCTGTAATTAAACATCCCTCCAGGATGGAGTTGTGGCCCTTAGTGTCAGTAATAAAATTTACCCACTCCTTTCACTCCACTCATCAATTATGCTCCATTATCACATTGGCTCAACATGTTAGCTACGGTTCGAGTGAGGGATTGCCAAATTAAATGGAGATAAAATCTGCTTGGCACGCCAGCTAGATTATGCTGTTGCTCACCATTACACATGAAAGTGGACAGCAGCTGGCAGATGTTTCACACCTCCCTCGTGTCCCACCACTCTTCAGACAGGATATAGCCAGATCAGTAGGCTCATCTTTTTTTTTTAGAACCATGAAAAAAGTACTCTGTATTTCAGCAGGATTGAGTACGGGATGCAAGTCAGCAAGGTTTATTTAAAGAACTTCACAAAAAAAGCTTGGCGAGTAGACCATCCCTGTCATGCTCGATGCGCTGTGTCTCTTGATCCCCACAGAAAGCTCAGATATGTGCTCCAGTGAAACACACTGTAAATGTCCAAGTAAATGCTGATACGTTTCCAGATATTCCATAATATTCACTACTATTATAATATCCACACATCTGGATCTGAGGCTTGTCCTGGGAGCACTGGCTTGAACTGGGAATACCCCTATTCCATCGGAGGACCATGAACACACACTGACACATTCATTTACTCCTAGGGGCAATTTGGAATAGCCACTCCATGCTTTTGGGAGGAAACCAGAGAGACTGAAGGTTCATTTTAATACAGATTTCACAAATAAAACACAAGCAAACGGATCTCCTGGTCAGATCATTTCTATAACCAATTAACACTCTGGGTTTTGCCATAATTTAACATTATGACAGCGTGAAAAGATTTCATGCTTTCCAGCACACTGAGTATGACAGAACATAGTAATATTCTTTAATTGTAGGTCTAGGATCTTCATCGTGGAGAACATGTGCCAAGTTCTTATTAGGACCATCTCATACAGTGTGACAAGTAATAATCGTAAATGACCGCTGTAATCTCACAGTATAAAAGCAGCTTTAGATAAGCATCATAGCAGCAGTAATACTGTGAGATTTTAATACATAAATCTCGAACAGATCTCTCTCGTCGGCTGTCTTCGGTCGCACTGCCGTCAGTGAGCATGTCTCGTTATGTATCGTAAGACCAAAGATTTTGTTAATGATGTGTGTATTTTTTTCTGAAGCAGCCAAATCAGGCCAAAAACCGTGTAGTGAAAACCTGGCTATTGTCATGAAGAGTAGAACCCTCTCAAGTTTGATGCACTGTGAAAACATCAGGTTGTTACTTTAAAGGTCCACTATGAAAAGGCCGGATACAATCAAGTGGAGACAAGCTGTGCTCAGTACAGTCTCTGTTCAGTCTAGAACACAAATTGTAGCAAAAACCTTTTAAATCTTTAAAAAAAAATGTCCATGCCTATAATAATAATAATAATAATAATAATAATAATTATTATTATTATTATTATTATTATTATAACAAAGGTAAATGAACAGTTGGGTTATTTTTAACCCAGTAAGTTAGGTAGAGATGCAGTGAGTTAAAAATAACCCAACATTGGGAAGGTGCCATATCAACCCTTAGTTAGGTTACTGTTGGGATGTTTTTAACCCAAAATGTAGATAAAAGGGCTTCAATTTTTCCATGTCATAGTCCAAGTTCAACAAAAACAACAAGTATATATATATCGCTTCATAAAGTTAGCATTCCTTCTGCACCCTTCCCCTACATCCTTCTTCGCCGTCATGAGGAACTCAGCCCACTCTGGCAACCCGGAGGCTCGGCTGAGGCAGTGCTGGGCTCGTGAGCTGGAGGAGACGCTGAGCTCAGGACACGCATGATGCTCTCAGGATGAAGAGGTGATGCGATCTGAGGAACGGTGCAGTGTTCTCACCACAGGGAGCGATCTCCTCGAGCCCCTCACACTTTGCTGAGCGCACAGACGCGTGCGCGAGCCGTGCGCTGGAATTACGCGTTGAGAGGCGGATTTTTAACGGCTCGGCTCTTTTGCTCGTGCTCAAACTTTGTCGTTGAGGCTGATGTTTCGATGGATACAGAAGACGGACACCTCGCCTGACTGTATCAACATGTAGCATGGGTCTTTCCCCCTCCTCCCTATAAAGGCACGATGTCTTCAGGGAAGATCTGGTGAGATGGATCATGATTCATACCCGTCGCGAGACCAGTCCCCTCTCGTTATCATGAACGATAAACCCAACAAGCTGGTGTTCATTCCGGTCCTGGCTGTCCTTTTCGTGATGATAGGCTATCAGTACATCTGTCCAGCGGGCAGCCAGGCGTGCCACTTGCGGAACGGCGGCGGCGATCCGAGAGCGCGAGCGGCGGCTGTGACGGACGGGGCGGCGCACGTGGAGCGCGAGCTGGCGCGAGACGCAGCGTCCAAGTTCAACTTCAGCGAGCGCGAGCTGGCGCGCCGCGTCGACTTCGACATAAAGAGTGACGACGTGCTCGTGTTCCTGCACATCCAGAAGACCGGCGGCACCACATTCGGGCGCCACTTGGTGCGCAACATGCGCCTGGAGCGACCGTGCGACTGCCAGACGGGCCAGAAGAAGTGCGCGTGCCGGCGTCCGGGCCGTGACGAGTCGTGGCTCTTTTCGCGCTTCTCCACGGGCTGGAGCTGCGGCCTGCACGCCGACTGGACCGAGCTCACGAACTGCGTGCCAGCCGTCATGGACAAGAAGCGCGCTCCGAAGCGGAAAAAGTAAGCCTGGTGCTGCTGTGCGCGCGTGCGTGCGTCTGTCAGCGTGTGTGCATGTGCGTCTGTGTGACAGAATGATGTCAATTAGTGATTCAAATCAGCTTGCAAATGTATTTATCTATATCTTTATATATATAGTGTAACTACGGCTTGCATTGGGGATTATCAGGAAAGCCCTCTCCTCAGGCTCTCCAGTTCTGGTCCAACATGGAAGTAGTTATGCCATGAAAAGTTGAGAAACTCAGGAGATGAGTCATGCCCAGATCCAGAGTCGGGGTGACAGTGGATGATATAAATAGTCAGGGTATTATTTTCCCCTCCTCTCAGGCCAAAAATTCACAATTGGGCTACAGTCTTTATTCTGATTCTTTCTGCTTTATAAAAGCGATGGATAATCTTGTGTAACGTCAAGGCTGTCATTTTTTTTCCTAAAATTACAGTATATCTGGAGGGGTGATGTGGAGTTAAAGGCCTCCAAGGCGCTAAACCACCGAATGCCGAAGAGTTTTTTCGTCCTTTTTCTTCGCTTTCATGCTTTCTCCAGATACTCGCCATAAGCAGCTAAATATTGATTGATACATCTTCATTCAATTCATTAAATGATTTCATCAAAAAGCACAGCAGGTAGTGTCGCTCCCTCACAGCTCCAGAGAACGTGGTTTGAGAGCACAGGTTCCAGTCTGGCTGGATTTTCTATGCATGGTCCCCCTGTCCCTGTCTAAGCAGGTTTCCTCTGGGTTCTCCAGTTTCCTCCAACCTCCCAAAATGCATCAGTAAGTAGTTTGGCTATTCTAAAGTGTCCCTAGGTGTAAGTGTGTGTGTGTGTGTGTGTGTGTGTGTGTGTGTGTGTGGCTTCCCATTAAGGCTGCGTTCCTGCCTCACAGCCAGTGTTCCTGGGACAGGCCGTGGGTTCACCGTGCCCCAGACCAGAGTGAAGCAGCAACTCAGAAATTTAATATGCCATTCTTACAAAGGGGCTTAAGAAGGCAAGGAAATATTGCAAAGGCAAAATTTTAACCCGATTACACAATCATTTATCATTCATTCATTTTCTGTTCCCACTTTATCCTGTTCAGGATCGAGGTGAATGTCCGATATTGAATTTAAAACAATTTAAACAGCAGTGACTTTATAGATTGCATTGTATTACGCATGATCTGTATCATAATCTATACAGTATTGCCTTTGGTCTTACTGCAAAAGTCAGAGACTGTTACCCTGAGAATAATTCCCTGAATATTTAATGGATTTTTTTCATTTTTATATGCAGTTCATTCCCTAGTGAATTTCTCACACCAACAAGCTACCCTGCCCTGTTTAGATGATGGAGAGAACGTGTGGTAATGAACTTTAAATGAGGCATCATAAAGCCAAGCTGAGCTGTAGAGCACAAGCGAGTGTTCGCAGCTATAATTTAGACAGTACCAGTCTGCATACATGAGCTATTAAAAGGATATTTTAGTTGTTTACTGTGCATAATGAGGGTTTAATGTGTATAGAATGTGCAGATTTTCACATTTACGAGTGTGTGAAGGAAAACCATCTGTTCTGTTTTGGTCCAAAAACCTTCTTGTAGCGAGATCTTTTCATGTACATTTCATTGATGCCATTGGGTTATCCACGTTATTTTCCTGTGAAAATGTTTTCATTTGGTTTTCAGCTCTTTAGCAGCTTCATAAAGGTTCAGAAATACATAACTCACAGCCTTAATTGGAGCACTGGACTAAAACTAATAGTTAAATCATCAGGTTATCCATTAGTGATTGCACAATTCATCAGTGTGACAGGCAAAATCACGGCGTAATTATCTGTACTTCTACAATTCAAGTGCAGCTAATTTGCTACTGACAAGTTTGAAAGGGAGCCATCAAACTAAGTTATACGGACAAGGAAAATCTACATAACTGAATCCAGTAAAATGGCCATGTTTCTAAACTGGGTTTTTTTTTAATTGTAAATTAGATGTAAGTAGGATTCTGAGGATTTGGTCACGAGTCGATGCAGTGAACACGCCATTATGAATCGGAGCAAGGTCAGAGGCGGAAAAGTTAAAAAATTGAACATTTCCTCGTGTCTTTGTGAGGACTGCTACCGTTTTCTCAGAACTGCTGAGTCCTGACTGATTAGCTATTAAGGATAAATCTAAAAAGCATTTGTGTAGAACCTCCGAAAGTGCATGTCATGTCAGAAAATGCGCTCGTCACAATTCCGAGTCCATTCGTCGAGTCTTAATTTTTACTTTCGGTTTGTTTGCAAGCGTGATTTAATTTGCTTTCACATGGAACATAAAAAAATTAAACAAAAAGGCTGAAAACATACTCATAAAACGCTTTTATTCATTGGCCAATAAAGCAGCCACAGGAACAATATAAACAAGCGTTTGTCAAGTGCATCACTAAAATCACCGGAGAACGGAGAAAACAGATGCCGGTGCTAAATAAATGATTGGCTAACTATATAAATAACTAGTTTAAAATGTTGTGTGTTTTTGCATCCTCTCACACACTCTCAGACCTTTTTGTTTTCCTGCAAATCCCGAGTGCGCAGGCTGCGTGCTCGAGTGCACCACGGTAAGGGGGGAAACTTGCTCGGTGCTGCTTATGTGAACGCACCCTCAGAAAAACAAGGTTCCTCCAGGATTGTTTGAATGGTTAAGTGTTCCTCACTTTCAGTAAGAGTTCTGTGAAATGCAACCTTTTGGGTAATTTCTAGAGTTTTGTGCAGAATCCAGAGGGACATTTTAAAGAATGTTCCATGAAATCTGTTTTTCACCTCCTGAAGCTACAAAAAAAAATAAAATAAAATAAAAATTCTTGTGTCTAGTTCCCCTCTGTGCCCTCGTTACGGCCCTGAGCGTCGGTAAGCTCTTCCTTTATATCAGTTAGTGTATGAAAAGCATCTGGTAGTATGACACAAACATCAAATTATGCATTATTGTGTGCGGAATTGTAAATGCCTCGAAAATAAAGGTTGTGATTTTCCATCCTCAGTCTTTTTATATCGTTTGGCTTCCAGTTATTTGCTGCCAAGCAAACGCTTGTTTAATTAGCTGCTCAGCTGAAAACTAACCTGATGGCGAGTCGGTAATTGTCATAAAGAAAACCTGTTATGAGTGGAATCGTAAAGATCAACAAACAGCTGGAGATGGCGTGGCCTGCAGCCGAGGTGCATCCCAGCCGGAGAAATTCCTTATTTGAAGATGAAAAATCGACCTGAGCCCAAAACCGCAAGGCTACAGGCGTATAATTTATATCTGCAGTGCCAAGTAGCTCCTTCCTCTGGGAGAGTGCGACATACTCCCTGTGCCAACTGCAACATTAATTCATTTCTCTCTCTCTCTCTCTCTCTCCACTTATAAGCGAGCCTCCTTTTGTATTTCACCAAGTGTTCCCACCTTCTTCTAAGACTGTCAAAACCAAATAAATCTCTTTTGACAATAAGCAGCGCATGTACAACCACATAAGTGGTGACTTTATGAAATTTTCATCCCTTTCTTCTGTAAGTGGGCATCCCTAGACGTTTCGTCCCTAGGACGTCTTTTGTACCTGTGCTTTCAATTATATAGAGACTGTAGGTTCTACATGATTCCCACGAAGGCACAGTGTTGCATAATGTTCTCCAAGGAAATAGGATCAAGGCTTTCTTTCTACCTGAGTGCATCAGGGCTGTGTCCTGAGTGGCTGTCTCTGCTGTGAGGTGGCAGCGAAGGGGAGCGCAGCGCAGGCTGTCTTGCATGGCTTGGCCTTTTCAGAGCAGCCGGAGCAAGAAGCAGGAGCCAGAAAGGTCAGTTGTGTCAGAGCAGATCAGCAGGCAGGCGTACAGCAGAGAGCGAAGGAGCGAGACAGAAAGACAGGCATGGAATGCGCTTCGCTCGTCTCGGCTGGGCCCGAGGGAGAGTCTTTCCTTCTCTCTGCCTCTCAGAGTTGCTCCTACATCGGGGCTCTGGAGAGCAGCGTGTTAACATGGGAGTAAGAGATGCCTGGTTTACCATTGCCAAGATGTGTCATGAGGCAAAGACCAATACGTGAACCGCAAAGAAAAGACGATCTATATCAATGCGTTATGATGTTAGCCCTATGTGTACATCATTTACTTGCTACCTCTGCAATGCAGGAGTGATGCTAATGCATGTTCAGTATCAGCAAATGGCATTGTTATTTCCGTTGTCACACAAACAGAGTAATAATTGTAAGGGATTGTTGTAACTAAATTAAAATTAATCATGCAAAGCATAGACAACTGGCTCTAAATCCCAGTATCCGCACAGAATACCTCATTTATCTCCTGGCAGTGCTGTGCTATGGGGACCGCGCTCCCTGGCGCTTGCCCTTTTAGCACTAATTAAATCTGTCATGTCCCCTGGTATGTATAGGAATACGAAATGTATTTTCTGGTCAGCCTCAAATGAACAATCTGCCAAAGTGAGCCTTAATTAGCTGAACCAAATTCTCGCTTGCTTACCCGTAAGAAAGACCACTTTTTTTTTTTCTCCCCTTTTTTTAAATCTTTAAAGCTTGCAACCAGTTTAAAGGTTTAGGAACTTAAAAAACAATTTTTTTTTAGCACTGGTACTACAGATCTGAAAAAGGCCAGTTTTCAGTGTGTTTTTTGTAAAGTTTATTGTTAATTCACACGTGTGCTCGTGTTTACGTTCGGCGCCTCCAGAAAGCTTTCACACTCCCGATGATCATTTCTGCTTTTTGCTGTTCCGCAACATGAAATTTAGGCGCATCGGAATGGGAATCCTTTTGAAGTGAGTCAGAAATAAAACATAATATAATGAATATTTTATAGAATAAAATATTCAGACGTCCTTAGAATTACTGGAAAATGAAAAAGCTGTGTAATTGAAAGTACTTATAAAGTGTCGCATGGGTCTCTGTGAGCATTGGGTCGTCCATTTCCATGTGCAACACCAAAATAAATGGCGAAACAAAGCCTTCTTTTTTAAGCCATGTCTTTGTAGTTCCTGCGCTGTGCTGTGGCTCATTGTCCTGTTGGAACGTATATTTTTACGGATATATTTGGCTCCACCCATGTTGAGGAATTTGCTCCACCCTGACAGGCATGACGGCATGACGTCACCACCACGTTATCTGGGTGTTGGGCTGCGTCATTGGCTTTTAGACCTACTGTCTCAACGTCAGTCTCATCCGAGCTCAATACCTTATCCCAAAAGCTTATCCCAAAATGACTTCCTCCTGGAACGTACTCCCGTAGAGTTCAGATCTGCGACATTGTTGAGATCTGCTCTGGTTCTCCTCTATCAGACAGTGAGCTCTGACCGTGACTCCTCTTCTCTAAGCACTGAGTTTGCTCTGAACTCGGTCGCGCCGTATTTTTTCCACTTTGTTATAACAGAGTTCACAGTCGCTCGTAAGAAGGTTCAAAGCTTTGCAGACGTTTTAATAACCTCTTCTGTCTTTTTTTTTCCTTCGAACAACTTCATCCATCTCCAAGCTTCACGGGCAGTTCTTTGGTCTTCATGACGGCAGGACCAATCTGAACTGAGCTGTCAGAACTCCCAAAGTCAGAGAAAATGATTGCGCGTGCAATCGGACTCACGCGGATTTAAATAAGCATAGGTGTACCCTGTTTAATTTATTTAGTGTGAGCTGTCCAAAATGAAACATTAGTCCTAATTTAGATCGGGGTTGAAAGCTTCTTAATTATGCAGTTTTTAGACATTTCGGTGTTTAAATAATTCTGAGCACGTATGAAAAGATAATTGAATTTTATTTCTGTCAAGAGTCACTTCGAAATGAGCAGAAAAAGTCTCATTCTTGATGTCATTCAGCAGAAAACAAATAAAATCTGGGGGATAAGAACTGTCCTTTGTTCTTGTGTACATTTTTAATTGTCTTGTATTTCTTACATTAACCTTGTAATGTTGCACAATGTTATAAATGCTGAATACTACAACATTACAGCACAGACACAGCTGCTAGTGAATCCCTTATAGTCCCTTATGTTGTCTCTCTCATACAGTCTGCATTTAAATAAACAAAAGTTACCTAATTCATCGGTTTCGTCATAACCCGGCTCGAGTGTGTGGAATGTAAACGTGACGTTTTAACAGCCTGTAAAATGCTTGCTTTGCAGTTAAAGAATTATTATCGTTAGCAATATTGTCGGTATTTCTAGAGAGTACAATAATAGCAATACAAGTAACAATGGAGTTGTAGCAGTGGAGTTCATTAATGTAGTAGTCTTTCAGTTTGATTTGTATTTGTGTACAAATGGCAGTAGAAAGCTCCGACTTGGATGTGGACTATTGGACAGATGGGCTATTCAAAGATGCCCTGGATATCATCGCATATTACTTTCTTTCAGGTTATTGCAGAATTTCATATCAACAGTAAAACATTCCAGATGTGACTTTATTCATTTTGGCTAATAGCATTTCAGTATTTCATTCATTTCTTCTCCCCTTGTAAAAATTTGTTTATTGCTCAGGATGGGAACTTAATTAAAGCTTTAATGAATTAAATCTCATCTATTCAAATTTGACAATAAATACAACAGGCCTATTGTCTTATAACCTGACGGGACTCGGAGGATTGGATGCAAACGCAGCAACGAAACGTGAGACAAAAAAGGGCTTAAACATAAACGAAAACGCGTAGATAAAAACGTGGCATAAACGTAGACTAAACCCTTGACATAAACATGGAGCTGAACACGTGGCCTAAACACAACGGGCAATAAACACAGCAACAGCTTGACAAAGAAACTGCAACTTAAATACTGTGACAAAATCAACACAGACTCAAAACAGGTGCTACAAATCAGTGACATGTGACGTGCAGGGGCTGACGGGAAAAACTCGCTGACACGACACCGATCCTTCCCTCTCCTGAAACAGTTCATTTTTATATCAAGCTTTAATTTTGTACTCTTTTTCTTTCCATTTTTGAGGATATAAAAAGGACATATTTGTATTCCACAACCTCAGACCCAAGCACCTTTAACATCTTCACGGAATTTTTCCCCCGTTGTCCTTTTACCTCCTCTATCAGATCTTGCAAAATGCTTTATACCAAACGCAGCGCAGTGTAAATGAGATGTACATGCTGGGATACGTGAAGAAAAGGATTGATAGCTTGTTTCCATGGAGCTGAAGCTGATTAACATTTGATTACCAAACGCCTGCTCGTTTTGGTGTTGTGAGTCGTCGGATGTGTCCGCCATATCGGTCGAACCTAAAGAAGAAGCTGCTATTTGTCGCATACAGATTACAGCACAGCGAATGTTTTTACTCCGCATATCCCAATCCAGCTTGGTAAGAAGTTGGGCTCAGAGCGCCGGGTGAGCCGTCCTTCTGATGAGTAACCCAGAGCCTTAACCACTGCTGAATTCCGAATTGTGTCGAATTTTGATGAACATGGCTCAGTGTGTAATGACTGTTGGATAACGATAACTGTTTTTGTTTTAATTGGTTAGTGGGCAGTGTGAATAGTAACTTGACGTCTGTATCAGAGTCAAAATGACGGTGATCCTCTTCATTTAGACAGCATTAAACAGCAAATCTGTGCCAGAAGCATTTCCGCTCTTCGACAAAAGACCTTCAACCTGGAATAAACATGAGCGCGACTCCCAGAACAGTCTGTGTGTTTACCAGCCTGTTTCCCCCGCTAAAGCGCGAGCGGTTTTTGCGCCCGCCGACTCGGCGTTGGCCTCGGCTAACCCCGACAATCAGAGCGCAAGTAAATCCACAAGCTCCCTATTTCAGACAATCAGAGTAATGAGCAACCTTCAGCAGAAGCCATGGCCCATTATTACTCTTATTGAGCGAGTGATGACATGCTCCTGGCACAGTAATACCCCTGCATCATATTTTATTCATTATACTCAACACACAGACCTCTGCAATTACTGTCTGGCTCTCTGTCTGTGTGGGCTTCGATCAGATTGCAGCCTGTTCTCTTCATTTCATTCTCAGTTATGAAATGTCCTCGCAGTTTCTTTTCTTTATGACTTTGTGGATGAGTCTGTAATTTAAACCGCATTCACGGTCTAATTTCATTTCGTTTTCTTCATGCGCCGTGCTCTTCGTCATCATCATCACCGCTGCTCTCCTTACGCCCGTGATCGTTACATGTAAAGTGCTTACATTTTCAAGCGTAGGCTTTTCATCCACTCACGTTGATCAATAGAAATGGAGAAGGTCATAAACAGAGCTCCAGCAGATTCCTCCGTGCAGGCGCAGGAGTTTAATGTGAGGGATTTACAGCTGCGAGGCCTTGGCTGAACCCCTACGGTATCTCAACGTTATGAGATCCTTATTAGGTGTCGGGGCTGAGTATGCCCTTGTGGGCTGGATGCAGTAGGGGCTAGAGATTGCTTTTCATGTATCATTAATCCAGCTCGTCATCGCTGCTGTGCCGAAGCTGTTATCCAGTTGGTGTGATAATTAAGTGCTACCTGCGAGGAAGCGTCGTTATATCGCTCAAACAATTGTTCCCTTCCTGACTGTCAGTAGGAGCTTAATACAGGATTGAAAAGAGGTATTCTAATTTCAGTAAATCTTGTGAGCGAAAGTGGTTTGACAAACCTGTTCATGGAACTAATTGAGCTGATTCCATATTGCCTCATTATCTCGCTACACCATTTGCTAAAGTGAAATATTTTTTTTTTTGCATTCATCATGGCATTTTCATCACTTTTGTTTGATATCCGTGACAAACTTTCCCCAGGATGTTTATGCTTGTTCTGTCATGGTACATTCGATAACAGCGGACTTTCCTCACCGTTATTTCTTCCCTCATATCGTTATACAGTGCATAGACCGAATTTAAGTTCACTTTTCTTGAGATATTAAGACTTGCTGATCTCGTTTTTCTAAAGAAGAAAAAAAAAACCTTAATAAAATGAGGCTCGTATCGAGAGAGCCACTCAGGCTAATGACGCAGGGCTTGCCAGAGCTTTCACACTGCACTTCTGACACCGCTGTCGGGACTTGCTGGTCTGGCAGATATCTTCAGTAATCTGATTCAGCTCGAGCTCCAGCCCTAGTTGCATTTTTACGTGGATGATTGGGGTTCATAGCTGAAGATTTAGTTCTCAGGCTCTTTGGTATATAAGAGACGTGCTGACGCTTCTTATCTATTTCCGGCTAATCGTGGCTAAAAAGTACACGTCCCGAGAGTACACATTTAGAACTATATCATAGTAATATTCATGATGGTGAATTACTGATATTCAGGGTCTCACAGCATGCTACATTAAGAGAACACACCTAATGGATATAAAAGTTTACACCCCCCTGATACAATGGCAGGTATTTGTGAAACTAAGATAAATCAAATAATGAATATATTTGCGACTTTTCATGCGTGATGAAATCCCCAGTTCTGGCTGAAGAAAAGCAGCCCTAAAGCATGATGCTGCGACCACCGTGCTTCACCTTGGGGACGGTGTTCTTTTGGTGATGTGCCAAACATATCTTTTGGAATTATGGAATTTTTATAGATTTCGGAATTGTTCACATTTTACACTGCAAAAAAAAAAGAATTTCAGGAAAAACAAAACTAGGAAATTTATCTCATTTCTGCCCAAAAAGAAAAATAGTCTTGTCAAGCATTTTTTTGTTGCCAGCCTTTCTTGGAATTTATACCAAGAAAAACTTGCCCAGCCCATTTGGCAGATTTGTTTAGCTTGAAACAAGAGACAAGAAAACCGAGGCTTCTTTCTAGTACTGCATTTTTTCACGGTGCTACAAGTAGTTTAGGGTGATTTAGTCAGACTTGTTTGTGAGAAAGGGCTTGTGTATAGCCTCCCTACCCCACAGCCCAGACATGTGAAGTCACATGCAGAGAGTAATCAGTACTTGTCAGATGTTCCTGCAGCTCCTTTAATGTTGCCGTTGGTCTCCTAGCAGCCTCCTTGGTATGTTCTTGTCTTGTTCTTTTGTAAAATTTTGACCTGTTCTTGATGTCACTGTGCTGCTCCATTTTCTCCACTTGTTGATGATGGCCTTCACGGTGTTCCTCGGGACATCTACATGTCTTTTATACCCCTTTCCTGATTGCTACCTTTCAACAAGTGAGACACCACACATGCTTTGTGAGCTCTTGGAGGACCAAGAAGAAAAGCCTACAAAAACAGCTGATCTTTATTTGCAGTTAATCAGAATAATTGCACTGACGACAGCTGTCCGATGATTACTTTCGAACGTGAGAGTGAGTGTGATTGGTTCATTCTGACCCCAGCCACGCCCCCAATTATATTTATTATATCATGCAACCACGTTATTGTGACTTTTTATTTTTCAATTTTCCCCTAAAACATTTCTGAGTGTTTTTTTTTTCACTTCGCGTTTAATTTCACATTGAGGGTGGAAAAAGTTCTGATTTATCTTATAAAACGTTTAAAGATTGTAAATGAAGTATGGTATAGCTGAGCAACTTTTAATTGTGAGGCATTCACAGATATGAAAGAATAATTGCACTCAAAATCCGTGCAACTGTGTATACACGGAGAATAGGGATTTATTCATATTGTGGGATTTCTAGAAACGATGCTTCATTCCGGCCATAGGTACAGATAAATCCATCCATCCATCCATCCATTATCTATACCGCTTATGCCTCGGGGTTGCGATGAAGCTGGCGCCGATCCCAGCTGACTTCAGGCGAGAGGCAGGGTACACCCTGGGCAGGTCACTAATCTATTCCAGGGCTCGTACTGATAAATATAAACATGAATATCATACATATCTCACTATATGTCATAAATTGCAAGTCTAGATATCTTATAGTGATTCTAAATATCGTATAGTATTGCAGTGCAGTATTGATCGTGACTTAGTAATAGTTGAGCTTATCAGCAGGGTCGTAAAAAAAAAAACAAGTGAAGTCCATGTTACAGAAATGTGACCCACTTCATAGTTAAACATACCACAATCGCTCCCTTTCGGAGCTCATTTTATCCTTCTCGAGGTCACAGCTGGGAAGGCCGGGGCGTGTAAACTGCTCATTTCATTGACTCCATTTCAAGCCACATTTGCCTTGAACTAAGAACACAGAAGTCTGCGTAAAAAATTAACCTAAGCCAAAGAGCCGTTATTGATTGTCGTAGTAATAATATAGGAAGGTAGCACTTGTTTCTGTGAGGTTTCTGTGTTTGTCTATTTTGTGTGCCATGGAATAAGCTCTCCCTGCCGTTTCTTTTTCATCCATCGCCTGCGACATGCTGTGGAAACTGCTGGTCCTGTGAAGCTTCTGGTCCAGCACTGCATGGCTCGAGCACCAATCTTCCTAATTATATTCCATCAGTTGTTGTTGTCGTCGTAACACGTCGCTCCAGAATCTCCCCCAGGTGCTCACGTCGGTTGCGATCCGGTGACTGTGAAGGCCGTAGCGTAGGATTTACATCGTTTTCATTCTCATCAATGCTAATGCCTGCGAATCGGTGACAAATGAAAGGGGAAAATAGTGTTCTGCCGCGAGACAGTTTGCTGGCATGGATTGTTACGTTTCTATTTCTGTTGTGTAAATATTTGCAGCCTTAATATTGTGTGCATGATACGGTTGACATGTTTTGTAATTTCACACAGTGTTTTGTAATGTCACGAAGTGGCACCATGCAACTGTATAAAAAGGGTGGGGTAAGAGCTCAGCTTCTGATTTCCAGTGTGTGCCGTGCAATCACATATGTATAGAGTTTATTTACTTATTTTTATGCTGATTTTTAGTGCTAATAAACCAGCTTTCTGAACACTTTTCTCTTCATATTTTAGTCTTGAACACGAGCAGTTGAACACACATTTTGCATGCCAATAGGCCAAAGTTATAAAATACCATTCTGACGTTGTGGTTTTGTGAAAAGGACTGAATGCTATACAGCAGTAATTGTGTCTAATCACACCCCAAGCCAACAAGTATCATGGGTTGAAATATTAGTTTCTCTCATGATCTGTCATCTCTGCTTTTTTACACAAATTGCTACATATTGCAGCTCCGTGCCCAAGAGCTTTCTTTACCTGGATAATCTGCTTCACACCGTCTTTAGCAGCGAAAAACAATTTCACACTTTTACAGTTTTATTTATGCACGCCTCTGTACAGGTATCGGATCATTTAGAGATCGTCTTTCGAGAGCGCAAACCTAAAGCACTAAAGGCAGGGCATGAGAACGTGAGAAGGTGTGTGTGAAGTACAACTCTGGCTGAAAATAATACCGCTAACTAAAACAACAAAGGATTTTAATGTGATCGTAATGCATAAGGGAACTCTTACTTTCCATGGCTGAAGTCAGTATAGTTGCTTAATACTGTAAGTAGAGATCTCTCTCTCTCTCTCTCCCTCTGTCTCTATATCTCTGTATCTCTCTTTCTCTCTCGCTCTCGCCCTCTCCCTCTTTCTCTATCTCTCTGTATCTCTCTCCCTCTCTCTGTCGCTGTCTCTGTTTCTCTCTCTCTGTCTCTATCTCTCTTTCTGCCTGTCTGTCTCTCTCTCTCTCTCTTTCTCTGTCTCTCTCTCTCTATCTTTCTGTGTCTCTCTTTATCTCTCTCTCTCCTTCTCTCTCTCTCCCTCTCTCTCTTTCTCTCTCTCTGTCTCCCACCTCTCGATCTTTCTCTCTCTCTCTCTCTCTCCCTCTCGCTCTTTCTCTCTCTCTCTCTCTCTCCCTCTCACTCTTTCTCTCTCCCTCGCCCTCTGTCTCTCTCTCTCTGTGTCTCTAGCCCCCTCCCTCTTTCTCTCTCTCTTTCTCTCTGTGTTCAAATCAATTCAGCTCTCTCTCTCTCTCTCTGCCACACAAACATGAAAACA
>JAQMYM010000035.1:4227218-4249645 GCA_030014255.1 Parauchenoglanis ngamensis
CAAAGTCTCCAGAAGAACTGAGCCAGATTATTATTATTATTATTATTATTATTATTATTATTATTATTATTATTATTATTGAACATTTACATCTGTAGTTATACCTGCGAAATCCCACAAAAATGACAATCTATGACAGTATTAGTAGTATTAGTATTAACTCTTCATATTGCTAAGCCCTGAGTGCCACTGACTGAAGTGATGGATATGTGATTTCTTTTTCTGTCTTATTTTGATTTTTGTTCATTTGTATATTTTTTTAAACATGCTGAAAATACATAGGAATAAAATATGAACTCCAAGTACGATCAATTTCATCTGAGCTTATGGTACACTGCCGAATCGGTCAAGGATGAACATCTCCTGCAGATACACATTGAATATTCAGAGAAAAAAGCAGAGGTGAAGGAGAGCGGGAGAGAGCGAGATATGTTGGGCATTTTGATTAAATGTGAATGTGTCTGAGTTAAATACGGCTCCAGGGGGAGGGATCAGTGTGTGTTGAGGTGAATCTTCACAGAAAATCTTCAGAAAATTAAGCTGAGTGATTTTTCGACTTCAGTCTAACGTCAATATTTATGCGAGGAGTCGGGTTACGCCGGATTTCTGGCTACACGAGGTGGTTAGATTTTTATTGACGCGGTGGATGTAGCGACGCCGTTTTTCATCGCCTTTAAACACAAAACCTCGCATTTAAACACGATAGAAAATGCAGACAAATCGACGAGTTTTGTTTTTTTTCTTCTTTGCTATCAAATGCATGATGAAAAAAGCAAGAGGCAATTTAAAGATAAAAATAAGGAAAAGTAAAAAAAAAAGACTTTAATATTTAAATGAAAAGATAGCAAGCGTTTCAATAAACGGCTCAATTAGTAATCATTGCAAATGTGCTTTAATTCAACAAGTGGTTAAACAACAGCTAATAAAATAGCACTTGATCCAGCACGTCCTATTATCTAACATTTTACCTGTGACATTGATGCTGCATTGGAATAACATCATTTTTGATACCATGCATTCGAGATAAAACATGGAAAAAAACATACCTCCATGTTTTGCTAGCAACAAGCTAGCCAGCTAGCAGTGATTAGGAACTACTTTGTATATAAGGTTGTTACATACTTTATTTAAAGCTTAGAGACGCTACTTTGGTAACCACTGATGCTACGAATTCCGAGTTTTCTTTGCTTGTTCCTGGTCGGAGGTCGGGCATTGCGAGTCACGACGCCTGGTCGATTGCAGTAAGAATTGTCCACGCAGCAACACGAAGCCATACGACATGAAACGGAGCCCACGAAGTTGTAACATGTGTGGGTTCGGGATCATTTTATCATGCTTTGATTACAGAAATGGAATTCGCTAACCGTTTAATTCACTACTTTGTGTGAAAACGTGACCATGGTTTGAAGGATCTGCTGATCGAGGAATTCGATCCATTAAAAAAACAAAAAAAAAACAGTCTTGGACCTCATGCTGCTCCGCGCTCAGGAGGAAATCACAGAAGAAACCTGCGCTTCAATCCAAGATGGGAATCTGATGTAGCGCTCTGATGGCGACAGGACAGCAAACTGCAGTGTGACCCACAGACTCCACCCTCTCTCTCTCCTTCTCTCTCTCTCTCCTTCTCTCTCTGTATCTCTCTCCTTCTCTCTCTCTCTCCTTCTCTCTCCCTCTCCTTCTCTCTCTGTATCTCTCTCCTTCTCTCTCTCTCTCCTTCTCTCTCTCTCTCCTTCTCTCTCTGTATCTCTCTCCTTCTCTCTCTCTCTCCAGAACTCCAGTGTTTATTTGATGGATTGGCAGATCAAACAATGACAGGGAAAATGCCAGCCCAGAAGCTTGCTGCCTGTTATTTTTCAATTGTGAGCATTTTCGGCCTAACTGTAGCTACCTATGTATGAAATAAGTCACTCTGTGCGTGATTTATCATGGCCACACAGCGAGATGTCATATTTCCTTATTTGGCTTAGGCTGGCTGACAGGTAAGTTATGTAGCAAACAGGCAGGGAGGCAGGCAGGCAGGGCGTCATGCAGCGAGGAGCCAGCAGATTCACCTTCATGAAGCTTAATCTCCTCAGCAGGCCAGGAGCCTCCTGCATGTCTTGGCACAGTATTGTTCACAGCTCCTCTCCCGTTATTGCTCAGCCCCCTCAGGACAAAGCACTGACAGTACTTCAGCTCCGAAATCATGTCGTTCCATCAATCTGCAGTTCAGCCTCTGGTGCCTGGCTTTCGGAACAAACACGAACCGAGGGACACTGATGGACACGTGTCAGCACAAGCACAGCCGAGCAGAATTTGCAGACATTGTGCTTCAAGGCTGTCACTTCACTTCTGCTGTATTATACATATACTTAGATATTCATCACTTACCGGAACGCCGATTTCGGTCGTTTATCTTTGGGATGTACGTATAAAAACCTTTTGAAGGCTTGAAGTGTGTTTTTGGTACACCGTCGACTGAATGCTAAAGCAGCGAACAAAATCTTGGCGAATAGATAGCAGGCCAGATTGCTTCTTCATCCTCTGTATTTATAAATAGACGCCTCGGTTTTTGTACCATTTGCATTTTTAAATGGTTGGCACCGAGTTGCAAGATTTCACTAGCCTAATCCTTTGCTATTGCATCTTTGCTATTTAATTTTTAATGTTTCCAGCTATAATAGAAAAGGAAAGCACAGACTGAGAGTATATGGAAAGATTGACGTCCAAAGGAAGCAGCTCAATTGCTAACTTTTTTTTTCCATAAAAAAAGCATTTTATCCCGTTCGCGTCATTGCCAGTTCTCACCCAGTTCCCCTATCTCCTACCAAGCAGCTGGTGAAGACTAACAGGGAGGACCAGACACTTTATTCTCTCCTAGACTTCCAGCTACAGATGTTTATGGCATTGTCTGGATCTCACAATAGGGTAAGATTTGTACTGTTGCACTCTCTTTTTTTACTTGCTAAATTTAAAGAGTTGCATACGGCAATGTAATCAGTGTGGCTACGTTAGCTTTTTCGCTTCGTAAGACTTTCACCTCGGCCACTGAAAAGGGTTACGCTTGGCAATGCTGAGTGAATCGTCTCAGTTTTATCTCGGAGAAACCTCATAGCCGCGCTATCTTGTCTGAATGCAAAAGGTTGTCAGTGATGTTGAAGGTCACTTCAGCTTTTCTTTTCTTTTATCACTCCACAAGTTACCTCAGATGCATTCATTGGGAATGCAGAGGAGTAAATTCCCAGGAAAACACAGCTAATAGTGGAGTTTAATGACAATCCCTAGTTGCATCTTGGTGTTGACTCGCAAGGACTGCATTTCCCAGCGGTGTGCTGGCAGATAATCATTGTGATGTGGTGGAGAGAGCGTTCAAAATGATGCTTCCCGCAGCCACATAAACCTTCATCAAGCATTCCTTAGAGCTCAGGACCTTTGTAGCACAATGATAATTGCTTCAGAACAAAAGTGCTCTCTGCTATACCATGCCATACCATACCAAACTACACTACAGTATTCTGCATGTATTGTTTGTAAAGCACTCTGAGATGTATGAAGTTGCGCTATATAAATAAACCTGCATCGCCTTGCCTTACCATGTAAGCTTCCTGGACAAAAAATTAGTTCCATGTGTCATTTCCTTCCTAAGACTTGGATACACTGCCTCTTGCCTTGGTAACAGCACCAATCCTATAAGATAAGGATGCCGGATGCCACCGGTGTCTTGTAATAGTCCCTGCCAATTTTAGCCCATTCTTTCACTGGCTAAGTGAACATTTCAGTTAGTGTGGGAGTCTATTTTGGTGTTTCACACTGCTTTTTCCAAAGTACTTTTTTTATGGTTCTGAGATCTTGATATTTCAAAGCGTCCCATTGTTCCGAGACACACAGATTTGTTCATATGCTGGAACTAATACGTCAATATTAAAGTCTGGTCGAGTCAGGCGCGCAAACCTTTGATGTACAAAGAGATGCTGCTAATGGTGAATGCGAATTCTTTTTTCCAAAGGGCTTATATGATAATCGTGGTAAAGAAGTGAAAAGAACCAATGCAATTTACTGACATATAATAGTATCTGGGTCTCGTATGAAAGAGAGGGTGTAAACTGGAAGTTGAAACGTCTCCTCACAATACCATGGGACCGATTTACTTTTATCATCCTGGGCACAAAAACCAGACAGATATATTTTTTAACGTCCACTTTTTAGATTAAGGTGCTACTCAGGTTATATCATTTTGTAGGACTATAAAGCCTCGACTTCTTTTGATATTAGTTCATCATATAGCAGCAATAAATGTCAGACAATCTCAGTGTCTCAGCTGCTGTTTCTCAGATGACTAAAAGCAGGTCAGGGTAACACACCCGGCGTTTGACACTCTCTGGTCTGGAGCTTATTTACTAGCATTTCATCATTCTTCATATGCTTTCAGTTGTGTGTGTGTAAAATATGATCCTGGCAGCTCTACTGCATGCCACATTGAGTAATGGTCCCTAGAGCTCAGATATTGACCAGAGGCATGTTTTGTGATGGACCACCTCTTCTTATTCTACCAGCATCATATGTCTTTCACTAACTTGCCTTGTTTTGTTTTATTCTTGTCATAGCTTTTAAAACAAGGTATGATACATTTATATCTGTAAGTAAACTCCAATGACAGAAACACTATTCAAGCTGGTTTGCTATTTCTGGTCCAGAATGTACTGTATAAATTTTATATGCAGTACATAATGATTTCTATGCCAGGTATGTATAGTATTTGTGCCAGTATTATCTGTGTACTGGGAATATTTCTCATGATTTCTCTGGTAGCTGCTTAACATAGGAATGATTGACGGCATGTTCACTGTTATTTTTCATGATAAAATTATAAATGTATTTGTTCTTAGAGAGTCCCCCTGTACACCTATACTCGTAGTCAGCGGCACAATTTGAGCATTCGGGTTTTAACCAAAGTGCATCAGAGTCAGGACTTTCATGCTAACCTTCACTTTTGTGCCGTCTTTTGTCACGACTGACTAGAGTGTGGAGGGAATATGCTGTACCGCACTCATGCATGGCCGTTGCACACTTTGAGGTGTCAGCTCAGTGGGGATGGAGTGCTGCTCCAAACCACCCTGCCTGTTTGTTGAGCGGGTCTTCTCCGAATTTTAATTCAACCGTGCAGATGGACATGGAGCGAGTGAGAGCGGTGTCCTGTTGTGCATGCTGCTTTTATTGATGCCAGGCGTGAAAGGGAAGAGTGACATTTAACAGTGAGAAAAGGTGGGGAGGATGGTCGCACCTCCAAAAAGCGCAGCCAACACTGCCAACCCCGTCAGGAACAGCGTCCGATGCAGGCTTGAACTGATTTATAGATCCACAAATCCGATGCGCATATTCCACAGTAATCCGTGTGACGTTTAATGAGATTAGTTTTATCGTTTCTACTAAATTCAAGTCGATAAATCAAGTCTCCGAAGCCATACATACATTTAAATGAAACATCAAACACATAATATAAGTTATAAGATAATCTTTATTTACATTTTTGCCCTGGTCAGTGGTGGGAGTGCAGGTACATCCCGGATGGGGCGGCACCATGCACGAACACGTTCACAAATTGCTAGGGGCGGTTTAGTGTTGCCAAGCCGCCTACTGGCATGTCTTTGGGAGAAATAACATGACCCCGTCCATCCCTATCAAAGATTTCTTCTAAAACATTAAATATTGATTGTCTCTGTTTACCAACACCGTATTCCTGAATCTTGCGTGTATTGCCCCAGGAACTGCTGACCGCAGAGGTATAGAGAAAGACACAGAGGGCAACTCTGCCAGCATTAGAGTTATAAATTCCTACATTAAATCTGTTATACTGGTCCAGTGACCATTATAACTATTCTGAGCAAAGATCAGAGTTGTGTCGACACTTTGTCTGATCCAGTGTAAAAATGTGAGCTGGCAGTGATAATGAAGCCACCACTATAAATGACCCAGTCACTCCTGATTAAGTGGCATGCCGTTCTGAAAGTAATTGCCTTAATTAGCTATTGAACAGGTTTTGGGGTTAATAGGACAACAGGTTGGCTGGCAAGTGTGATTTACTGTTAGCAGTTAATGGTTTCACTTTCATACGCCACCCTCATTGCTTGAAATAATTTGATTAACACTATGGGACGAGATCCTCCATGGTTGTTATTACAAAATCAATTTCATGCCTGGGTGAGCTATCGCCGATGCTGTTTGTGTCGAGCGGGTGAGATCGTCGCTTGCCAGTTGCCGGACTTTTTTCTCGTTTTCAGGAAATTTAAAACTCTTGTTTTCCTCTACTTTAGCATACGTACGGCCTGGAAGTTGAGCATTCGGCGTAAGATCGACCTCTCAGCCCTATTATAGGAAGGTCTGGGGAAAATGTCTGAGTCGATGAAAGAAACAACTAACTGAGTAGAGACAGGATAAGTGGGTTATGAAAACTAGGCGAGTGTGCAGTGCCGGAGCAGAGTGTCTTAGCTGAATCTTGGCTAGGTCAGCCAGGTTAAGTGGAAGATCCTTGCTCTGATGAGTTTCAAAACAAGATTTGTTCAACTCTTTCCAGAGGCTTAGTCCCGGATAGTGCTAAATGAGAGGTTAGGTAAACAATCTTGACAGAAAGGGCAGTCGGATTGTTTACTTCACATTCTGGCTCGCTTTAATGAATTCACAGTCAACAGTGATGGCACTCGGTATCCTGTCTGACTGCGAATTGTCACTGATACGAATAATTTGCATGGATCAAAATTGAATGAGAAATGGATTTAGTTTGAATGGCGTGAATTATTTATAATGTGATGTGTTTCCTGTCTCATTTGTAACTGTCATTTATTTGCAGTTTGATTACATTTATGCTTGTTTATGTAATGAGCAGATCATTTTGCTAAGAGATGGTACACGCTGGTGACCGAACATAATCTGTTTATAAAACTATGATTTATTTTTAATAGTCATAAAGGGCTTATTTATGGCTCAATGGATTTCTTTTAATGAAATGATTCTGGATAATTGAATGTGGTTAAGGAAAGCTTGGCATGTTTGATATTTGCATCTTTACACTTTTATTTATTTATTTACTTATTTATAAGATATCTAAAGCTCTCTAAAACCATTGGTTGAGCATATTGAGTGAGTGATCTAATGGATGGGTAAATAATAAATAATTATAATAATAATAATATATTGTGTTAAATATACTCAGGTGTATTATGTCTATAGTGTAATGATTTTTATGCACCACACTTTTGCACCATTTGCTAGCAGAGCCTTTTCGAATCATTTTATTCATGATCTTTTATTTGTCATGCACTAAGCTGCTCGTCACAAGCTGTGATTTGAAGCAGTCCCGTTATAAGGTGGACAATAATTGCAACACTTTTCCCTTAGCCAACTCCCTCCATTAATTTGTGTTTAACCATGTGTGACTGGCTGCACTTAAAGGGATCCATAAAAATATGCTTTTGGGTCAGATTACACCCATTGTACCTCATCCTGGAGAGAAACATGACCTAACTAGGTGCACTTGAAAGCCGATGGCTAGACAGCATTAAGACACTGGAGATTAGCTATAATACAGCAAGATAAGAGAGATGTTATAATGGTAATGATAAATAGAGGACTATATATCCAGCTACTTCCATCTTTTTCTCTTTACACTGAATAAAGGAATGATGTAGTGGGTTGCTTATACATTTCTCAGCAGAACACATACTGCTGCTTGGATGCAGAATACCCATGAGCGTGATGTTCCTCTTGGCTGTGTTTTTGCATGTCAGACACATTAGGTGTACGACGATGTGTAAGACACGACTATTCTACCTGGTTGGTTTTGCTTAAAGAGCAGTAAGAGAAGGGCTCAATGCTTGTCTCGTCTAGCATGCGAATAAAAAAGGCCCATTCTGGAGATCTTGCCAGTGATGATCCGATAGCCAGCGAAGGCCTAGACGAAGAGTCGTTGATCCAAATATCTTGGCTTTCTTCTGTTAGCACATCGAGTCTGTTGTTTCAGAACAAATGACCTAATTGTGGCCTCAGGCTGTTTAAATCAGAGGGATAACAGATTTCAGTATGACACACTAGCCAGAGCGCTTGCTTAAAGGCCCAGTAAACACTGTGGAATCCATCTGGGTGTCCATCTGGTTTGATGGCTAAAACACAGCATGGTAATTTAGTGCACATAACTCTAAAGCCTGCAACGTAAAGGCTACTTTGACAGACTCGTCGATTTCAATACCTGGTCTGTGTGTTGTTTTTCCCAAAACAGAATTGAGTACCAGGCATTACATTTACATTTTAGCATTTTACATTTATTCAGTCGGCAGACACTTTCATCCAGGCATAAAAAGAGCAGTTGAGTGTTAAGCATCTCTGCTCGAATTGCGAACAGCAGTTCTGTGGAAGTCCTGGGATTTTTTTGACCTTCTAGTGACGAAGTTTTCTATCAGTTCGCCATGCTTTGACCTGTTATTTGGTAAGTTGATCGCAGGAAGTGAAGCCCAGGTCAGAGGAGCTGGTCAGTAATTAGCCATTCTTGTTTCATTATTGCATTGAATTGGTGCATTGTCCTGGGGCAAGAATTCAGTGTAATTGCTGCTTGCCATGCTGCATTTGAATAGAAACCAGGAACAGCCTGCCATGCCGTTTTATCTCTCTCCAGAGATAAGAGAGTCCAGATGCATCTACATTGACATTTTATAGTCAAGTACTGAGAGCAACCCCGAATATTCACCTACTTTACACTGGTTTCAAAATGTCGTTTATTTAATACGCAAACATACAGTGAGTGGGACTTTTTTATGACGTATGAAGGTTCAGTGAAATGTTATTAAACTGGCAGTTATTTCATTCATAAAAGGAACAAATTATATACAAAAGTTTTATATAAACATACAATTTGCTGAGTCACAGAAATATGCTACATCTCTGCATGCAGTATGAACAGATGAACCTGCTTGCGTTTTAGTTACACACCTATTGGCGAAAGAAGCTAATCTTTCTGCACTGGTGAAAGCATCTGCTTTTCTCCTAATTCTATTGTGTCATGGTATTATCTTGCACCATTTACTGAAACACCATAAAAACAGTAATCAGGAATGAGTTTAAACCTTGAATGATTCCATGCAGGTAGATGTAGTCTTGCTAATGACTTGAGGGACTAGAATGGCACCAGTAAAGTCATATGAAGAGGGATGTGACATATGGTCAATTGAAGACTAGTGCACAATACCACATTTGCGATTATGCAGTGGTTTAATGATGCACTCCACACTAGGAGGCTGGTGGAGGCTGGTAGCAAAGTGGGTAAAGCACTGAGAAGCTAATCAGAAGATTATAAGCCCAGATCCCAAGTTGATTGCGTCAAAGTCTTGAACCCTCAACTCATGCTGGGCGATATGGCCAAAAAGATTGTTATATCATGTTTATTGATTAATCTCATCATGAAAAGGAAACACTGTCAAAAAAAAGTAATATGACTTGAGTATATGACAACACTTAAACACTGTTTTACGCAAATAAAATTCTTTAGCTAGTCCACCAGACAAGTGCAAGCTCTAATGCGCTGCCTCGTCCCATTCTCTGTTTGGCCTAATTCACTATGCTGAAAATTACTAACTGGCATACTGTAATATTGTTGAGCTAGTTAGCTAAATAGTTGATTAAAACATTAATTCATCCATTCATTCACTTTCAGTGACCCTGGGAACACTAGGTGTGAGGCAGGAATACACCCTGGTGGGGACACCAGTCCATTGCAGGCCACAGCACATACTGTACATACATCCACACACTGATTCACACTTAGGGGCAATTAATACGTACTCTTGGGAAATGCGACAAAATCTGGAGAACCTGGAGGAAACACACATGGACATGTTGGACCATGCAGGAAATGCTGCGCAGACAGTAACCCAAGCTCAGGATGGAACCAGGGACCCTGCAACTGTAGGCAGCTAGACTACCTGCTGTGCCACCCTGCTACCCCAGGGCTTAATACGGACTAAGAGATGACACAACGCTTATCCTTGCCTAAAAATGTTTCTAATGTTGCATGTCATCTTCGCTCTCTCTACAAAGCAAACAAGTCAAAGTCATTGGGCATGTTTTGGCTATGAGCCGTGGTGCCCTTTGTTCATCAAACATTAAAGATATTATTCAAGTCTTGTTAGCGTCTATAGTTTCCCTCGATGTGTTTAACCATGAGGAGACACTTTCAGTGTTGTATGCAGGAGAGTTCACTGTGGTTTATTTTGTTTGGTTTTGTCAGATTTTCATACACATATGTAAGTGTTCCTGCTGTGTGTCATCTGTGCATGCTAATTAATCCACCTGTTGTGCTTCAGCTGATGTGTGTAGTACAGTACACAGCAGTGGCGGGTTCTTAAAATAGGGCAAGCACAGCGTTCTATTGTGGACAAGTCTAAGACTAACAACGCAGACAGTGGCTTACTGTATCATGACACCTAAAAAGCACCCTTTTTCCTCCCTGACTTTTGAATTAAAAGCTTGGTCGTTTTTCTGCCCTCATGTTTATTTTCCTCTCTCATAAGCATGAGCAGCAAAAGTCTTTTCTGTAATCAGATCATTAGCATTGCCTGCCATTTCATGCCAAGAAACAGCTAAGCTGCAAGCTGAAAGAAGACAGCGAGCTAGTCAGGCTTATAAACTGCAAATTTCAGAAATGAACGCAAATAATCAAACAGAACATACTTTCAATTTCCCTGCAATATTTACAAATTGTACCACCACTGCAGGCCGGAGTCTGCATACATATCTCTGATATGTTTAAGTTGGAGATATGTTTAAGTTGGTCATATTCTAAAAACTGCATTACACCAAGAATGATGAATAATACAGACACTTTGATAAATTTGGATAAATATGTTTTAATGAAGTGTTAGGGGAAGCCAGGCTTCCCGTGTGGTCTTTAAGCCAGTGTAAACAGTAGGATTCGGAGGTGACCTCAGTAGTTAGAGCATCAAGATCTGTGGAGAACTGTGAAGCACATTATGTTTAAACATACCTACATACCACATATAAACTTGTTTTGCAAAAGGCAATAGAAAGTAGGGTTTTTTCTGTGGTTGTTGGACGAGAAAAGAAGAAACTTTGCTGACTGCTTCATCAGCAGCATTCTGAGCCAGCTTGTTCACTGGGCAACTATGGATAAAAAAATTGCCTGGACACATAATCTGCTTATCCCAGGTGTCTGGGTAATGATTTGTCTACTCCTGCTCTGTGTATTCAGCTGAGGGCATTTTTTTCAAATGATGGAACAAATTAGTAGGTTTCAGAGTTGTCAGCACCGGACAGCGGCATTTTGCGTTTTGGGCATAAGTGCGCTTGGACTAAGACTCACCATCTTTCCATAGCTTGCCACCGAATTAGTTTTCACCAATGAGCCTGAAGAGCTGGTATGTGCTGGCTTTATGCTAACCCTACATCCGGCGTATGGCTATTCTTGGTGTAGTTTAAATGGGGAAAGTAGAAATGAAACTTTACTGTATGTGAATAACCACTAGCATTACCCTCAGACTCCCACTGCTTTTCTATAAATTTGAATTTTCTCAGTAGTAAGTCATTTTGGGTAAAACATAAGCCAAAGGGGTAAATATAAATATCTCAGCAGTCAGGGATGTGGGTGGTAGTGGAGGTTGAGGAGGCTGTTGGAAGTGGAGAGCAATTTGTTTATAGCGTTGCTAATCCTGTTCTGATATAACTTATTTTAGCAATTATAATATGATCGGAAGGAACAAAGATGGATGTGGTATTAATTCTGTTCTCTAGGGTCTTTTGACTTACGCCATCTTCTCTCAGCTGTCCTGAGCTTCAGTCTGAGAGCATCAGGAAGCCAGCATCTATTGATTTTCGCAGTTGTTCTGGGTCATATTCATTTTGGTGGGCCAGGCCTAGTCATTTCTGTGGTTTATCCTTTTGTCTACACCATGAGATATTGATTGACTTCAGACCTGAGATGCTTTAGCTCAGCTGGATTGGATTCCTAACTTGCCCAGGTTGTCTTTTTTCTTCCAGGCCACGCAGTTACGGGACCTCATGAATCAGTTCAGTGTTGTGTTTCATATTTATTACTGGACCACTAAAAGTGTAATCTGATGGCTCTCATTTAGAGCTACTTCTCTGATGATCTTTAGTTGTCCCCATATTTCCTGGAAACAATGTTACATGGAGAGAATGGGTACTGAGAATGAGGAAATTCTTCCGTGATGGCATCGTGACTTGTCATGTTGTCATGAGAGTGGAGGCTGTTAGCTAAGGGATGGATTTGTGTAATGAGGTAAGGAGGAACCGTTGCAGAATAGTGTCCTAGTGGGCTTTCAACACAGACACACACACACACACACACACACACACCGCTTATGAGGCTTGGGCTGTCACGGTGTGGTGGGGGATCGGAATCAGAACAGACACCGCATGCAGAAGCATTAGTGCCATGCGTCATGCTCTCGTTTGGCAAGTGACACTTTATCCTGATTTACGCGATCTCTGTGGGTGGCATGGAGATGCATATGTACTGCACGTATATTTGCATAAGTGTTGTACATAAACGTCAGATTATATGGGTTGTATATGTGTCACTCATATATTCTGTATGTGGGTATGTACATAGTACATGAGTATATTTGTGAATGATCTGTGTGTGCTCGTGTGTGTTTTACCATACTCTGGCTCTGACATAAAGAGCAGTCAGCTCTTCAGGATGTAGCAGAATTATCAGAAGCAAAGTGAAGAGAGCAGCATTGCTGTGCAGTGTAGTGCCTAGGGCCACTAGCACATTGCTCTCTCAACCTACACACCAGCAAACATATTCGGAGTATGCATATACTCAAAACATTATGTAACTTGGGTGGTGCAGTGTTTAACACTGTCGCCTTAGAGCAAGAAAGTTCTGGGTTCAAACCTGCCTGAGTTTGCATGTTCTTCCTGTGCTTGCGTGGGTTCTTCCGGGTGCTCCAGTTTCCTCCTACGGTGCAAAGACCTGCTGATTAGGTCAACTGGCTACTCTAACTTGCCCATAGATGTGAACGTGAGTATGAATGACTGTTCATATTAGCATGTTATAGACCGGCGACCTGCCCAGGGTGTTCCCCGCCTCTCGGCCGTAGTCAGCTGGGATTGGCTCCAGCTTCCCCGTTACCCTTAATAGATAAGCTGTATAAATAATGGATGGATGAATAAGGTAACTTTTTTAAAGAATTGTTGTACCCCCCCAGAAAAATGTAGTGTGTCATTCAGGAGTATCGGTATCAGAATCTAGAGGCACAGAATTCCTAATGATATTTTAAGTATTTTTTCTGTACTAAGCAAAAAACAGAAAACAGATTTCATCAAAATGCTTTGATAATGGAAGAGTAAAGAAACACTACCATGGGGACTTGATATTAAACAGTCCCTGAAAAAAAGCCAGGATCTGAGAAATTGGGCACTAGATCCAGCTTGATGAGGTGAACACTATTCATACCACTGAGCTTCCAATTGAGGGCAAGACCAGTGTACAAGGGGCTCTTGCATTTAAAAATATTTGCTGGACTGCTAGGTCATTGTCCTCAGTCCTTAGTGATTCAGATGTGGAAACAGACCTATAGACACGGGTGGCCTGGCTTTGGGTGTCAAATTGCATACCAGCATGCAATGGAGGTCTCCTGGTTATAATAATCTCTGTTGTGGTACTTTTCCCAACCTGATTCCCTCTGTTAGGAATGACCTGCATCAACAGTCACAGCCAATGCTTGGGTACACCCACCCTTGTTTTAAACTATGGGGACTACCATTTGTACCACATGTCAGTCTGAGGAGGAACATACTTCTTGGTACATAGTAACAGCTTTTTAGGGTCTAATATATATAATATAGGGCCTTCAGTCCCAATTAGTGCTGTGAGTGAGCAGCAGAACCATAGTAATCCTGCAACATCAGGACCCACTGATCTCATTTGACAGGGTAGTTTTGCATTGCAGCATGCACCACATAATTCTTTGTGGTCAGGGATGCTGTCCAGAGCCTGCCAACAGGGTACTCAAATGGCACTTTGGGTACACAGCTTTTAGACATTTAGAATCCTCAAGCTCCTCTGAGGGACAAGAAGTTAGCTAGCCATTGAACTCTAAGGAGGGCTCTGTTGAACTGTATAATCATCCAACTTGTATGGTCTTAGCTCCTAAATAATTGTTGTAAACTGAGCCATTACTGCTGCCAAATTGGTTAGAGACTATTTTCTGGCATTCTTTTTGTGCTTTTCAGTTCTGACTTGGGAGTTTGATCTTGATCTGGGCATTTGCAAATAGCAAGCTGTTGAGGTTGAGGGGCTTGGGTCCAAGGAGCAATGGTCCAAATCTGCATGTTGTGTTGGCAAAGGCAACACCACGCAGGCCGTGCATGGGATGACCTAGTCAGATACAATGCTCTTGAGATGATTGATCCCAAGGCACTCTGCACAGAGCTGGTGCCTGTAGTTGGGTTGCAAGCGATACAGATACTTCTCCAACCAGCTCCTACAAAACAAAACTGAAAATCAGCTCCAACAAAGAGCTGCGAAGAGTTGTGTCCTGGGAAATCCACTCAGCTCTATCAGCAATGTATTAAGCACAAGATGGCTAGTTGATGACAAATGTGGAATGTTCAAAGGAGATCATTCGGCATAAGAAACTTAAGATCCAAATTTAAGATGATTACTGGTTTAGTGGTTGGTCGTTTTTTCCAGTAGATTTGTTGAAATTTGTCGCCAAACTCAGAACTTTCTTATGAACGTAACTTACAAAATGTGACTTCTTATAAATACACCAGAACTTACCTTTATAAATGTAACATTTTAAACTTCTTGCGGCTTCCACTTTTTGAGAGAAAGTCATGAAGGGTCACAAATCAAGCTACTTGAGTATATACAACCCCGATTCCGAAAAAGTAGAGGCACTGTGTAAAACGTAATTAAAAACAGAGTGCAATAATTTTGCAAGTCCTTTTTGGCCTATATTCAATTGAATACAATACAAAGATATTTCCTGTTCAAAGTGATAAACGTTATTGATTTTTGGAAATGTACGCTCATTCTGAATTTGATGCCTGCAACACGTTCCAAACAAGTTGGGACAGGAACACAGCATCCCAACTGTTTTGGAAACGGAGTTGTACTATTATGCACAATTTGTAAGTGAACTTGTGTCTAATCACACATGTGATTTCCTTGAAGGTTACAACGGCTTGTATTTGAATTTAACAAATCTCTAATGTAGAAACATGCATGAAATTGGTCAATTTTAATAAAACGCATAAAATTGGTGGTAATAACCTTTTAGAATCTGGATTCGTAAATTGCAGTTGCACAGACTGAAGCTAATACGAGTACAAGTGAGCAGCAGGAGTCATTTAATTTGAGTCAGTGAATGAATAGAGACACCTTGCAAAAATCTTCTTAAAATTAATATGATTTCAGAAACATAAACGTTTCATGAAAAAAAAAATACAAAAAGTTCATGATACTGCAAAACATACACAATTTTTAACATGTCGAACTTAAATTGCTAAATTGTATTTGGCTGTATACTTCATGAATTAAATGATCTGTGTTACAGGATTATACTTTAATGTTTCTAGAGTATTAAACTCATGTGTTCAGAGGGCAAAATGGGATAATTACTGTTTTTTTTAGCTTAAATTAATTATAAAAATTAATCCCAAAAATTATGAATTACATACCAATGACTATGCAAAAGAAATGAAAATTGCCATAGGATCATGCAAGCTGATGAAAACATGAAATACATCAGCATCTTCAGATCAAAATGTATTTTAGAGACTTATTCAGCATATCTGCTACTATCTTATGATATTTGGTTTGATCATTAAAGGTCCACTATGTAGGATTCATGCCCCTCCTTTACCCCTCCCTTTCCAAGTGTGTATTAGGCTGTACGGTGGCCTTCAGGTGCCCGTAGCGTCCTTCAAGTGCTTAAATTCACACTCCTTTGTTTTTCCGTGCTAAATAATAAGTATGATTTGTTTTTTCAAAATTTGGTTCTCAATCTGGTTCTCCAGCTCCAGCAAATACTGATTCCTCTTCTTTCTTCTTCCTCGTCTTTCTTTCTTCTTCTTTCTCGTCCTTCCGGTGCTTCCTTCCGGATTAACGCTGCCACTTGTAAAAACATGAAACATGGAAGGCGCTCTCTAGAGGTTTGTCCGTTCTGGGTTACTGTAGCGGCGCAACATGGCGTCTCCGTAGAGGTGGACCCGCTCCCTGTGGAGATATAAAGGGCTCGTTCTAAACTTACGGAAACACAACGATTCATAGTTACAGTCAATTATACACTAATGAGGACATACTTATGAACAGTATATTCCATTTCTGCTAATAGAGCCCTCTAGATCCTACATAGAGGACCTTTAAGGCAGCATTACTTTACTCCTTTAACTTCCTTCCTCTATAAAGGCTTAAAACTGTGATACAAAATCAAAGGTAGCTTGAACAGTTTTTTTGCTGGTTGAAGGGAAAAAGCAGAGCGTGGTAATCCAGTTTGTGCAAAGGCGAATGAAAAAGATCATTCAACTGCAGTCTCAGTAATCCCCTTAAACAAGAAGCTTATGAGGCAAAGCCTCCATAATTTTATCTATGATCTTCCATAGAGTGGCATTAGGAAGACATCAAAGCCACACCACTAGTTCTTGGCCAGCAAATCAATAAACAGATGAGCCGTATTAATTTTTAATATGTGGCTGAGTGTAGAAAGGGGCAAAAGCTGGTGTTCGCATGTCAGGCAGGTGTTAGCTCAGATACGTGGTCTGCAGTGGAGCACTAAGCACCGAGCCTTGCAGCTGACTGCATGTGTATGCACTGTGAGCGGACCTTTTTCAATATATAAATAATTACGTTTTGCAATGTATAAACTAAAAAAACAAATAAATCACACTTTTTTTTCAATTTAAAAATATGTCTATTTACTTATCTGCTTGTCTGTGATCTGAAATCCCCAATATGTGGGCTCTGAGAAGTTTCCTTTTTTTATTATTATTATTATTATTACTGCATTGAATTGATTTGATAGTTTATTCCTATAACAAGCCTGATTTTGGGGTAAATTCAATTTCACATAAATCTGTATGGAAAATGCTTACCATTGCATAAGAAATTCTACTAAATCCATTAAGGAAGAACTATCATAATGTCCATAAAATCTAATATCTAATGAAATAGCTACTACTGTGCAAATCCATTACACTTGCTTGCCAATTCTGTTGTAAGGCAAGTGTATTAAAAGGTATTTTATACAAATTTCGTTGAGACAGTGAAGGCAATAAAGAATAGTAAAGTTTTTGTTTGTTGACACGGGCACATTCCGATGTGCTTAAATCAGGTAGATTCATTTCAATGATTTACCA
This sequence comes from Parauchenoglanis ngamensis, assembly GCA_030014255.1. NCBI lineage: Eukaryota > Metazoa > Chordata > Actinopteri > Siluriformes > Auchenoglanididae > Parauchenoglanis > Parauchenoglanis ngamensis. The sequence continues at coordinate 4,244,589 of JAQMYM010000035.1, forward strand.
AAGGAACAGTTATAAGTAACTGTGTTGGTTGTGCTTTAAAACGCTATTGAAGAAAACTATAACTACAAACACTGAGCTGCCTTTCATTATTGGCAGAGCTACTAATGGAGGAGTCATTTTGGAGCCGAAAATGCTGATACTCACTGGTGAACCGAGGCGATAAAAAGAGCCAGGACTCTCATAATCATTAGTTTATGACTGCACTAATCACATATAATTCACACGGTGCTCTGTGGTATGATCTCAGCATAAATAAACAACTGTAACTCTACCTAGTGGAGGCCGTTCACCAAAAGTGAGTGACTGGGTAGGCAGGGAGCTACAGCTGAGGAGGGGAAGCTGTTTAACCAGAGACAGGATACTCCAGGAAGCTGGGTGTTATGACAGAGTAGAGAGATGTATGAAGTCATCTTTAAAGTTTGCATGTCGGTGGTGGTAGCATCATATTGAGCTTTATCGTTGGCGTCTTGGTTACGTCTCTGACTAATACTGTCCTTGCCAGGTCACTAACTTTTGGTGGATAGCTTGCTGTAGACATTTTGGTGTGTCATTTTTAATCATGGATTTATTTGTGCTCTGCAGAATGCTGAAAGTTTGGGATTTATATATATATATATATATATATATATATATATATATATATATATTTGTTCCAGACTTGTTTTGATAGATTCTTGGTTTTCATAATAGGTACATTCTCTAACAAACTCCAGGAACGGTGTAATTATATAGAACAGATGACACTTTAATTCCACACAGACGAACTTCATTCAACTAATTATGTGACTGAAACCGATTGCATTTAGGGGTTTCTCAGGAACAGGGTCAATACTTAAGCAAGTACAACTTTTATGTAAAAAAGGAAATATTATATGCTCTTCTGCGCAAATTCTTGACACATACTGTAAGTCTGATTAAATCCATTTCAGTTAAAATATGGAACATTCAAAGAGGTGAAAACATATGCAAGGTCTTTTTAAGAAATTCTTCTCTATACTAGGAAAATAATAAACGAATGAATGCATTTGGGGAATTTTATATTTATTTATTTATTTATTTTTTAATCTCTGCAAACCAGTTGCCATTAACTGTTCTTGTTTTAATGATGAGGCTTAATGATGCAGTACAACACTTATACAGCTCTGTAAGCACAGCGTAAAGTGTCACAGGGTTCAGAGTAATATAACTGCTTTTAATACTGAATCATTTTTAACCAAATTTCCTGATGGCCTCTAACAAATGGAAACAGGAAGCAAAGAAAGATTTTGCATTGTTAACTACGCTAGCAAATCCTTTCTCCAGGGCCGTCGTTTTAAAATGAATTCATCTAACTAATTATCAAAACATTCATTTGTGTTGCTTATTTAGCAAAGTGACCTTCTACTTCTCGTGTGCATCCCATGAGTTATTAGCGTGGTTATGACAAACAACTGCTACAGCTCCTTCGGGAAAAATAAGAGAGAGAAATAAAGAGGAGGATAATATTAGCTGAGCTGTAGAGAGAAGTGAAAGAAGCATAACAAGAACGAGAGAAACATAGTGATGTAGATAGCATAAACGCGCTAAAGTAACTCACCTCATAAACACTCATTAGTAGCTATCAGTCTGGCATATTGAACATTTTGAATGAGCTAGCATTTCCAAACACAGCACAAAACATAACTAGAGAAGCCCTAAGAGACCAGAATTTACACATTTTTCTTGTGATAATGAGTTATATTTGTCATTACCACGACATAACGAAACATCGTTTTACGACATAATTTCCCTGTAATCCTGCTGATATGCATCTTTCCATCATCATCCGGTATCCACGGAGCCGCTCCGGGCCTCGTGGCTGGTCAGCGATGTAGTTCACGACTCACTTTGACTGCGCCTGTGATAAAGCTGTAGCTGCCATTTTAAATGACGCACACTAATGTGAACATCGTCAGTAATGGCAAGACATAAATCTGCTTCAGCCTGGGTCAGGCCTTGATTGAAGAGAAATGTAACACACTGATCAATCTGACTTTGCTCTTCACAAAGAACGATAGTCAGTGACTCTGTCATGCTTTCGGGGAAAAAACGAGTTTCGTTATGTCGAGAACCTGGGAAAGTGATGTCACTACCGCGGGAAATCTGGGTTTCGTTATCTCAATGATGTCGTCTATCACCGGAAAATCATGTTTCAATGCGTCGTGATAATGACAAAAATTACTCAAGAAAACAAAATAAATAACTCGTTATCATGAAAAAAAACAACGTTTGTTATGAACAAGCTGAACTGAATAAAATATGCAAATCCATGGGCTTTTAGGACTTCCGTTCCGAACAGAGCTTACTACGTATCATTAGAGGAAATGTCCAAACAAAGCATTAGAAAACATACCTGCATTAATGCTTGAGATTGGAGTAATGAAACTGAATATTATACTGTATATCAATATAATATTTCCCGTCTCAGGGTAAGGTTTACAGCAAAGACTCCCCCGTACGCCTTGCCTGAAACATGAGACTACTCTTCTTGATGCTTCGGGGAATCATGACAAATGATTCTATTAATATACCATGGCATTACATTGGATACTCCTGAAGTTCTCTCAACCCTTTATTTGTGAGCAGACAGCGATTGTATCTTGTCCATCGCTTTTGGTTAGACTTTGTGTTTGGCCTGATTAGACAGTTGGTTGAATGCCCAGACTTTCATATGAAGCCTTTGGCTGTAGTTCAAAGTATCAGGATGGAAACGTTAGGATATTGTGACGTTAGACATCATAATCATAACCTAATTAATAGGGTAGGAACCAGTTGATGTTTTACCAGTTTCAAAAGGATGTACTTCTCAGTAATCAGTAATTTCATTAAAATACGACTTTAGGCTGAATAGCACCCTACCTGTAAGGCATTCAGACCTTGCTTTCCTGATTGCTCACTTCACAAACAGTCATACACGTCAAAGCTCTGCCCTCCAGAGACTCGGCAGTTTCAATATCAATTTATTTGTCCGAGAAACAACTGATGATCAAAACACCATGGTCTTATGTTATTTATGCATGTGACAACCCACGTTGCTTTTGATACTGTTAGTGTGAGGCCATACTGTGTGTATTGCTTTATTATTCTGAGATGTAAGTCTTCGTCGTATTTAATTACTTCAGTCCCCAGATGCTTTGAAAGGAAACAATCAAATGTTTACAGATCTTCCTACCCTGCATACTAGATGCCGTATGTCTCAAAGGAGTGCATCGAATCAGCCTCAAGCATGCCTGGTGTCAAGCCTTCTACTGAATGTCACGTACGTAGTGTAATGTGACTAGACTGCAGTCGGTAATAAAGCGCATTACCTTGACTTTGGTTAGTGCAGCTGTATGTCTGGCTGTGAAGCAGGTCTTGACAGAGCGGTAATCTCCGTCCATTTGCCCTTCAAGCAGTTTCACTACTGATAATTGGGTAACAAAACTGTCATCAACTGGAGTTTAATGGCAGCTGTAGAGACACATGTAGCAAAAATATCATTTAAACTGTATACTTTTCTAGGAACATCTGTACACAGCAGCTCAGGAACATCACATTGTAAAGAATTTCGGTCCCATGATTCAATAATCTTCCTTATTTTCATTTTTATCCAACACATCTAAAACACCATAATGCTACTTCATAACATGATTTACAAAAAAAACTGCAATGCCGATTTAGTTTACAATTTAAGTGCTTATACCCAAAAAGCTATTTGTCCTTACTTACATTCTCTTTCTTCTCTGTTTCTGCTAACGTTTGGCCCTATGTCACTCGTTTCTTTGCCTAATAGGTAACAATAGCAGTGTATTTGGCTCTTCATATATTAATGTCCTAGCTTCATGACACACACACACACATATATATATATATGACAATATTTAATACTTAATATATAATAATTTAATATTAATCCTTGCAATATTTTATAAACAAACCACTTTTTTTCTTTCCTTTTTTTTTAGAAAAACAAATCCCACTTCAGCTCGTATCTACTGTATATCTCTTCTTCCTTTTCCCATCAGTAACCGCTTATCCGTTAAAGGTCGCGGGGAAAACTGGATCAAATCCCTGCTGACTTTGGGCGAGAGGCGGGGTACACCGTGGACAGATCGCCAGTCTATTGCAGGGCTTTGACATTAATCTTCACTCCAAATCTTCTACAATGCAAACTAAAGGCTGCCTTCCTGTTCACTATACTAATCTTACTGTTCTCTTTAATGAGACAAATTTGCAGTGGTTTCTCTTACTTTAGAGCAAACATCTGGATTAAACCTTTTACAATGTAAACGGCTTTTACAGTTTTCTTCAAAATCTCATCTACAATAATCTTTATGTTCATAAAGTGACTTATTTCTGACCGTTGCACAGGACAGAGACTGCCCTGGTTCAAGTAATGAAATTTTTACTTGTTTCATTTGATAGAAGCTCAATGCAGAGCTCAATGTTTTCACTTTTATTATAAGTATGCCACTATTCCCATAGAAAGGCTCAGTGAGATGATCATTATTGCCACCATAATTGCACCAGTAGTGTTCATTTTGCGGTCAGTACCCTAATGTCAAGCTGTCTAGATCCTGAATTACGGTCACAGAGCATTAAACGGTGTTGTTTTTGATTGAAGTATTCTTCAGCCATCTACTTGCTTTCATTAAACACCACTGTGGTTCTGCTTCTTATCAATGAAACATAGACCCCGTTTACACTTGGTATTAAAATGCGTCTTGGGTGATCTGATCACAACTGGACAGCGCTAAATACAGGTGTAAACAGGGGAAGACGCATTCCAGACGCATTCGCTCAAACCACTTGCCGAGGTGGTCTGGGACGCATTTAACCACATACCTTCTGTGGTGTAAACGCTAACGCGTCCCGATGTATCCGCGACACGAACGTAACAGGAAAATATGTCATTAATGTTGGACGCGAATTCTGTTTTGCTAACAGTGCGACATGCTAGTGAAAATAAATGGAGAGGAGCAGCGATGTACGTGGTTGGAGTGCAAGAAAATAATGAAGGTATGTTGCAGGTTTAACATTTTAAGATAATTTTGCACAGG
>JAQMYM010000035.1:4256825-4272102 GCA_030014255.1 Parauchenoglanis ngamensis
CCTTTGACCTTCTAGCGGAAGTGATGTAGGCAGTAACGAAATTTGAACAAAAGCGGTCAGCTGGACACCTTGGAGACACACGATAGACACAGGTGTAAACGGCGACGTGTCTTGGCTGTCCATTTGTGATCTGAATGCTCAAGATGCATTTTAAAACAGGGCCGTACTGTCCATGATCATCGATTGATTCATCTTCGGTCACCACTTTGTGTCTTCATTTAGTGTGTGTGTGTGTTTAGAAACGTAGCCATAAGATTCCTCAAACTCTAATGACTATATTTCTGAAATCATGTATTATTTAGCGCTTCATTAGTACCATTTATCATCACACCTCACTGGCTTTGATCGTGCGCCAAACACTTTGTCACCCTGGACATCAGAGACAACATGGACATAACAGGCGTCTCACCGCTGAGTCCAACAGCATAGCTGTTTCAGAAACACAAAGAGTTTCTGCCTTCATCAGAGAACAAAAGCATTTTGTTGACTAGTAAATATTGTTCACTGCATGTGTTTCCATATCAGAGGAACAGGCCCTTATGTATTATTAATACGCTTATCACATCAGTGGTAAAAGTGTCCCTGTGGTTTTAAACCCAATCCTGCATGGAAAGTGTATTGAAATGGAAATAAAATACTTTTTAGGAACTGATTGTCTGGCTTCAAGCAATACAAAAAGCAGCAAGATTGTGAATTTGGTCTTTTCATTATCTACAGTCAATTAGATTTTGATCATTTTGATCTTTTCCACATTTTGTAGTGTTACTGCCTGGAATTGGAATGAACTTAATTGGGATATTTTTCAGTTTATTTTTCCAGTATGTCTAACGATTGGAAATGATTTCTTTCATTACACAGATCTTCTGTGATACATCTCTATTAGTTTTGCACATCTAAATCCTGATATTTATTTTTTTTGCCTCAGTTCTTCATGGCAGAATCGCTCGTGCTCTGTCAGATTGGATGAAGATAGCAAAGTCTGCCAATGAGATCAAGATCTGGGCTTTGACTGGGACATTCTGAAATAGGTTCTTGGAGTTAAATCACTCCAGTGTAGCATTTGCAGTATGCTCCCACCACCATGCTTCACTGGTGTTCTCAGGGTGATGAACAGTGCTGGGTTTCAGCCGAATGTAGTATCTTGTGACAAGGCCAAAAAACCTCATCTTATCAGCCTGGGGAATGTTTTTATGTCCACATTTGCTGCATTGGGTTTTATTTTTTTTAATAATGCCTTTCTTCTGATCACTCATCCATAAAGCCCAGCCTTGTGGAGTGTCTGTGTTATGAGAGTTCCTCAGAATGCTCTTCTCCCATGTGAGGTGCAGATCTCTCCAACTCCTGCAGTGTTACCTTTGACCTCTTGCTTACTTCTCTGACTAATATCACTCTTACCCTGTCACTGACTTTTATAGGACAGCCACCTTTATCGTATAATGCGATATCCTTTCAGTTTTTTAAATCATGGGTTTAATGGAGCTCTGTGGGATGTACAAAATGTGTCCTATTTTTTTTATAACTAAAACCTATTTCATGCATTTCCAGAACTTTTTCCTGGACTTATTTGGATAGCTCTTTGACCTTCAAGTTGCTGTTGTATAGGTTGTATCCATTCATTTCCTACAGATGGACTCAGTGACTGGCAACCACATGAAACAAGAACAAAATTGAGGGTTTCACGTCAACAGGGGTGCGAATACTTATGCAATCACTGCAAACTTTTGGGTTTTTATTTTAAACAATATAGACCCCTGCACTTTGATTACAGTTTCAGGTTGTTACACTACAAATTGTGGAAAAGCTCAAAAGGGGTGAATATTTATGCAAGGTACGGTACTCAATTTAAGTAAAAATATATTTTTATGCTTTCAATTAGTAGGAAATTGTTTTTGTCATTTTCGGATTGGGATTAGTGGTGCTGTTCATACTCTACCTATCTAAATATCCGTCGTCCTGAACGATATGCAGACCGTTCAAAATACATATTCAAAACGTTCCCTTGTGATGTGCTTCTGTTTGTGGTGATTGTGTGGTCTGCGTGTGTGTCTTTGTGTATAAATGTTCAAGAGGGAGAGAATGAGTAAAGGAATGAGAGCAGGGAGTTGGCAGATGATTGTGACCGCACTTACCCTACTCACTTTCCCCATCACGCCACACACATCACCTACTTATTCTCTGGTCAGCCCATCACCATTCTCTGCAGCTTGTCAGGTCTTCAAGGCTACAGAGAAAGAGCCCCACAGCCTGACCACGCGTCTGAGATTAGCCGCTGTTTCTACATGCACAGTTTCACACACACACACACACACACACACGTCAGTTTTATTACCAGCTCTGTTCTCACAGCTTGGACTGATGGCTTGACAAGAGCACAGCTCCCAGGCAGGCATCTCTAATAGGCAGTATGAGGGCTGACCGCTGCCTCTCACACAGACAGGCCACCTGTTTAAGGCCTTATCAAGAAAATGCGAATACTGTGATTTGGATGCCAAGCAAGGTTGGAAGGAGAGTCCACTCAGACCAAGGGCTCCCAGCACTGGGCAACATGCCAGTGTAATTTCCTCTTACCGAATGATGTGCCAGCCTCAATGATCTCAAACGACCGGAGGAGTAATTGCGTTAAACTTATGCATTAAAGATTTTAATGGGGATGGAGCAGCCATGTGTGGCCTGTTTTGTTCCGTAGACAGCTGAGGAAGTACAGACCGTATGCATGTCTCTCTGATGTGCTTCATCTGAGTAAAGAAATCGTAAGAAATGCAGTGATGAAACATTTTGGATATAACACTATAGTGTATTCTAAATAAATGCTAAGATCGCAGTATTGTCATGCGTGCAGTTGTTAAATTGATAAGAATTAATGCTGGTGAAAAACACAGCCATATTTCTGTAAACTCGCAGCACACTTGCGCAAAGGGAAACGCCTGGGAAATATAATGGGTGAAATGCTTATGTTTCTCTTTAATGCTCAGAAAAAAGCAGAATGAGCATTAAACATGTACGTGAACTGCTTGGCCAAGATGGTCATAACCAACAACGTACAATGATATGCTGGAAAGTTAGCGAGCTAGAAAGCGAACAACAATACACTCACCAAGCAGTTTATTAGGAACACCTGTACACCTACTCATTCATCTAATCAGCCATTCTTGTTGCAGAAGTGCAATGCATAAAATTATCCAGTTACGAATGAGCAGCTTTAGTATTGTTCACATCAACCATCAGAAAGAGGGAAAATGTGATCTCAGTGATTTCGACCCTGGCATGATTGTTGCTGCCAGATGGGCTGGTTTGAGTATTTCGATAACTGCAGATCTCCTGGGATTTTCACACACAATGGTCTGTAGAGTTTACGCAGCATGGTGCAATAAAGGAAAAGCATCCAGTTCTGCAGACTATGACGCCTTGTTGATGAGAGAGGTCAGTGGAGAACGGGGAGACGTGTCTGAGCTGACACAAATGCTACAGTAACTCAGATTGCCAACACCGGACGGTTAAAGACTGGAAAATCGCAGCCTGGTCTGATGAAGCTGGATTTCTGCTGAGGCATACAGATGGGAGGGTCAGAATTTGGCACCAACCACATGAATCCAACCTGCCTTGTGCAAACAGTCCAGGCTGGTGGAGGTGGTGTGATGGTGTGGGGAATGTTTTCTTGACGTCACCATGTGCATCCCTTCATGACCACAATTTACCATCTTCTAATGGCTGCCTCCAGCATGATAATGCACCGTGTCACAAAGCAAAATCATCTCAAACTGGTTTCATGAACATGATGAGGAGTTCGGTGTTCTTCAGTTCTTAAAGGTGGGGCTTTATGTACATGACCATTGATGGGAGATGAGTTCAAAGGGTAAACAATCTGTCTTCCCAATTCACCTTTAATATCGAAATACACACACATGTTCTTTATTGCTGTGACTATAAAGTATATGTAATAATGCAGCTGCAAGAATCAAACACTCACAAAAAAATGTCACCATTAAAGATATAATTTGTGGATTAATGTTTCACCCTAGTTATGTTTCTGAATGAGTAGACCATATTCTGTTTATATGCAGATGTTTCTTGTATCCATTGAAATCGAAATGAGCTTGTGATCTTCAGGGTATTTGTTTTTTGGTTAATTCTGGACAAAGAGCTCTTCTAACACTACGTTATCGGACGCTGGACTTTGCCGAAGGGGTGAAGTGCTTCAGCTGGAGGACAGATTCACTTTGTCACCAGAATGAGTCTTTCCTAGCATGCATGGCCTCACACCAGCTCCGTGACAACACAAAGACGGTCGCATCATTCCCGATGTCTCTTCCCAGGTGGCACAATGTCCCCATTCCGTCACCATCAAAGAGAGAGACCAAGATGCAGAAAGGCTGTCCATTATGGTCTGCCAGAGGGAGCAGAGGCACCATTAGGGGATGAGATCTGTTACAAATAATGCATGTTTTCTAGGCTTGCCTGCTCTGTCTTGTCAAGGAAATGGCGCAGAGAGATGTACCTATGCGCCGAGCAGAGACTCTCTGCATTTCTCTCGGTCCTCTGTTGCTGATGTGGTTGGCGGACTTTAAGCCTGTGAAAGTAGTATCCATTAGAAGTAAACTATCTACCTTTTCAAGTTATATTACTTGACAAGTAGCTCTCTGCTGTCAACAAGTCTAGTTCTTCTTTCTAATTTCTATGCCTCAATTACTTTGGCCATTGCTGTGACCTTGCCTCTGTTTGGATCAATGTCAAAATCTAATCAGTTCATCTGCTTCATATTTCATATAAATCCTACTACATTCAAGCACTTGTTCTTGAGATATGACGTCTGGGGAAAAACATCAGGCTCCACCCAGTGCTCGTAATGCCATTTGCAAGAATCCACCGTTCATGAAACAAAACAACCAATCAGAGCTAGGAGGAGTGTCTGACAGAGTGTTAATCACTACTCGTGCACATGTTGCAGGCAGCCCCTCTCCTCCGCGCATGCTCTCACTCCGTCAAGCTCAATATCTTTTAAAGGATTCAAAACCAGCATCAGGTTTCTGCTTGACACGTAATTACCCCTGCTTAATTTATGCTAGATTTGATTTAAAAAAGCCACAAAGCTAAGATGGTTAATAATTATAGTAACACTCCGTACCGCATCTCTCACGTTACTGTGATGCAGTCGGGCTAATGTTAGCTCGTGTCCGGTGCTAAGGCTCACATTTTGAAGCAAAGTCCACTCTCTTCTAAATCTTCCGTTTTAAGTGCTTAATTATTATTATTAGTAGTAGTAGTATATATCATGAAGATTAATATATTGACCTATAAAAAATGTATTTCAACTAATTTTCAAGTAACGTGAGTCTTAAAAAATTTGATAGAACCCACGTCATGGCTGATAATTGGTTATGATGAGAGTTTGAGCTAAAAAGCTAGAGTATTTGTTTAATATTATGGAACCATGTAATTCACATTGAAGTTTTATGATATGCTTTGGCATTTAAAACATTACTGTTACATCTAATTAAATATTAACCCTAGTTTTGCTGAACTGCCGTAAATGATATCACATAAGATAGTTCAATAAAAGTGGCTGCTCATTCTTACCCTCTAATTAAAATAAGTCGTAGGAACTCGGTCTATCATTACCAATCAGTTTATTTTTCATAAGTTATGAGCAGCATTTAGCAGATGGCTAATGAAACCATTTTGATATTCAATCTTAACTGGCACTAATTCTGGGAGGGAAATAATGCTTTAGTGCAGTAATGATCTTGAAGCTTAATAGCAAACCTCACATAATTCAGTTTTGGTCGTTAAAAGCCCATAAGCTTGGAGACATTTATGTGTATTTAATGAATGAGCTCTGCTGCCTTTATACAACGGACTTGGTACTGTAAAATTGTGAGATTTCCCTTTCGACTAAGGAAAGAGACTCAAATAAAGATTTAAGAGTGAAAGTAGTTCATGTGTCCTGAACAAGTACAGTAGTCAGTGTAATAATGAGTCAATTTTATAACCATTATGTATTTTTCGCTGTCATACTAGTCACACATCCTTCTGTGGGCTCAGGAAACAAAGCACACACACATAGCGAGAGAGTCTCACTGATCTAAAGGCCAATTCACACTTGTTTCTGAAGCGTTTTTACTCACACATCTCACTAAACACATATGCTAACGTATTAACCATGATACACTAGCCAGAAAAATGTGATTGTTACACATTACAGCATGATGGAGAACAAGGATAAACGTAAATATGCTGTTGCTCCTTTGGCATATTTTTAACAGTCAACATGTTCCATTAAAAAATTGGAGCAGTGTGTTTGGGCAGAAGGTTGCTTCTGCTGTGCAGACGTATCACCAACGGGTCGTGTCCAGTCTGAATTCTAGGTCAGATAATAAATCAAGAGTATACTCCTGAACCAAAACCTTTGCTGACTTACTTTTGATTTATTAACCTTTAGTGCTATTGTCATTTTCTTGAAATGACGACTGAGAAAGAGTCAGTTGGACTGAATTAATTTGTCTGAATTATTGAGAAATAACAGCTTCTTCTGTCTTTCTGATTTCAGCTTTATGATGAGCCCAAGGTCGTATTTATGTCCATTTGCTGACTATCCAAGCAGTGGTCTGGAGAGACCCAGGGCTCCGTGAAGCACTTGTAGTTTGTACAGAATGTAAAGAGAGATGTACTGCATATGAGCTACATAGCGTACAGTAAAGACTGTCAGAATATCTTCGGAGAAGTTGGTGAAGAGAACCGGTGCACAGAGTTCAATTAATATGCGCACATGTGCTACTTCAAGTGCTTAATTTCTGACTCTGGAGGTGCTGAGTGCCTTACCATGTGTTGATAAGGACTGGTGAAATACACTTCCTCCCACTGATTTTCTAATGAACGTGTGCAATATAAATAGTTTTTAAAATGAGCACCGAAAATCCTGACTGCTTTTGCTTTTGCTGCCAAAAGCAAGCAGTATTATCCAGTAAGTCCTTGCTGTTAAAAAGACTTTCGATATAGAAAAAACATTGAACTTAAGTGAACATTGTGCCTATGTGCATATTAGTTCTGATCTTTATTTGGCAGTGAAACAGAAAATAGAGTGCTGAATTAATACAAATACACCGAAATAACATTTTAGGTTTGATTTGAGAGAAAGAGAGAGAGAGAGAGATTTAGAGAGAAAAGTCGGAGGGAGCAATTGAGTTAAGCTTTTAACCTTTCAAGGGAAAGTCTGGGATCCTGAGGAAGAAAGGATGCCTGGAAGATATGGATGGAGAGGCATCTCAATATAGAGCTTGTCCTCACTGATACGATGGCACATTTTATTCAACTGCAGCAGCTATATATCACAGCTTTCAGCTCTTCTCACCTTCCGCATGTGATTGTGAACTTCTTTGATTATATATTCAGTGTCATACAGAAACCAGGTCTGGGTTATAAATCTTCCTTGTACATCTGGATGCCCGACGTTGATGTCTCACCGCTCCAGGGTCCATAGTCTGGTCCTGATCTCAGCTTACTGTCTGTGCAGAGTCTCTGTGCATGTTCTATGCTCTCCCTGTGTACGTACCGGTTTCCGTTGGGTTCTCTGGTTTCCTCCCACCTCTCAAAAACATGACATTGGGTGGACTGGCTGTTCTAGATTGCCCCAGGCATAAATGTGTGTGTAAATGCACCCTAGGTATAAATTTATGTGTTGCCCAGAGATGGACTGGGGCCCCCTGTAGGGTGTACTCCTGCCTCAGATTCCCTAGTGTTCCCGGGATCTGGATCCACTGCAATAAGGATAAAGAGGTTACTAAAGATGAAGGAATGAAATTGTGGAATCGAATGATTGTGGAATAAAGATAAAGAGTAGCAGGAGAAGCAGAATTAGCGTTCTTGTCATCTTCTTATGCAGAACATTGTTCTCTGGTCAGACCATATCTGCAGATCATCGCTCCATAAGAAAAGGGTTTCCTGATGAGTTTCTGCAGTCTACATACTGTATCGGAGTAGGTCTATGAAGATATCCTCAGTTTTGCTCTCCTAGTTGTGAACAGTTACTCTAGGTGGCCCTCAGGTCGCTGCAGGATATTTGAAACCTTGCAATATATGCAATAAGTCTGTCTCTCTCGCTGTCTGTCTGTCTGTCTGTCTGTCTGTCTCTCTGTCTGTCTCTCTGTCTGTCTGTCTGCCTGCCTGTCTGTCTGTCTCTGTCTGTCTGCCTGCCTGTCTGTCTGTCTGCCTGTCTGTCTCTCTGTCTGTCTGTCTCTCTGTCAGTCTGCCTGTTTGTCTATCTGCCTGTCTTTCTGTCTCTCTGTCTGTCTGCCTGCCTGTGTGCCTGTCTGTGTGCCTGTCTGTCTGTCTTTCTGTCTGTCTGTCTGTCTGCCTGTCTGTCTCTCTGTCTGTCTATCTGCCTGTCTTTCTGTCTCTCTGTCTGTCTGCCTGCCTGCCTGTGTGCCTGTCTGCCTGCCTGTCTGTCTGTGTGCCTGTCTGTCTTTCTGTCTGTGTGCCTGTCTGTGTGCCTGCCTGTCTACCTGCCTATCTGTGTGTCTGTCTGTATGCCTGTCTGTGTGCCTGCCTGCCAGTCTGTCTGCCTGCCTGCCTGTCTGCCTGTCTGCCTGCCTGCCTGTCTACCTGCCTATCTGTGTCTGTCTGTATGCCTGCCTGTCTGCCTATCTGCCTATCTGCCTGCCTGCCTGCCTGCCTGCCTGCCTGTCTACCTACCTGCCTGTCTGCCTGCCTGTCTGTCTGTCTGCCAGTCTGTGTGCCTGCCTGTTTGTCTGTCTGTCTGTCTGCCTGTCTGTCTGTCTAAAGAAATTGAAGGTTAGGGTTTAGGTGCTGACAGTATAAATTAGATGCGTTATTAATTTTACCAGTAGAATTTCTTCTTAAAGCTTGTAAGGCAACCCTGTTTTTAAGCGTAGCTTGAGTAACCTTGGAGCAACTGAAGCAGCAGTTTTAACAAATATATGAAGCAGTGCTATCTTTGAGCTCTGGCCAGCTAAGAGATGAAAGGCTGACACACATCTGAGTTAGCATTGCCTTGGGGACCAGGCAGGAGGTTCCACCACATATTCACACCGCCACTGATGATAAAAGAGAACAAGCCTAGGAATGCAACTCGTATGAACATGTTCTGATGCAAAATAAATGATATACAAAATAAATTAAAATGTTACAAATATTTTGCCCGCTGGGGAGTTCCTCTGGGGTCTCTGGTTTCCTCCCTCCTCCAAAGTAGGTTTATTGACTATGCTAAATTGCTCGTCGGTGTGAACGAGCATGTGCATGATGCCCTGTGATGGAAATGAGTGAAGAAAATAAGTTAGACACAGCTTATCCTGGAGTTGGGACTCCACAGCATGCCTGCTATAAATGTTGTTGCCATGTCTCCATCTTATTGGCTGTAGCATGTGAAACTGGTTTATTTAAGAAAAACAAGTACTGATAAAGAGGGCATTTGTAGCTGATAAGGTCCGCCAAAACCATTTAAACATCCTTGAAAAGGTACACGGCCCTGTGGTGGCCTGGCGACCTGCCCAGGGTGTACCCCGCCTCTTGCCCAAAAAGACTGCTCAGATTGGCTCCAGCTTCCCCCGCGACGCAGACGGATAAAAGCAGTATAGATAATGGATGGATGGATGAAAAGGTACACACATCCACCCATTTAAATGTATAAAAGGCTTCAGCACATTTTTCACACATACAGTACGTTATACAGCCAATCTCACACGTCATACAACTGGAGTGCTGAATCCAAATCACTAAAATAGCACATTTTCTTAATATTATTATGGTACTAAACAGACAAGTTAATACGTAGCAGCTGTACATTATACAGTATGGCACATTTTCTTTCCTATTCTGAAGAATACATATGAAATTAGAGACAGTGTAATTCATAAATAGCCTCTTCTGTTCCAGTTTTTCACTGCTTTCTGATTTCTGCTCTCATGCCAATGATTTTTGCTCGTTTCCGCGTTAAACCACACGGTACAGCAGCTTTGCTTTATATTATATTTAAGATGTTTTTCTGTCAAAATCTGCTGCAGGTTTTAGTGAAGAAATTGGAACCTGCTGAGATCAGTGTGTGTTACATTAATTACTGGCACTTGATTTACTGCAGTTCTGCAATATGTGACTCAAGATCATACATCAAATCATGCCTTAATCATAAACATTCATAATCAGGAACATTGGAGCAAGAAGGTACACAATGTATTTTAGTAGCAATTTGGACATTGAATATTAAAACGATATCAAAAGCCATGTAAGGTTTTAAAACATCCAATGTGTAAATATGTGTGATTGCTTGGGAAAGACATTTGGGATGAATTTTATCTCTTGTAAGTCGGTGAAAAGAAAAAATGTATATCTCAATATTATAGAACATTTCAAACAATATGTCATGTTTTGTTTTTGTTTTTGTTGTTTTTTTTTTGTTTTTTACAAGATTTGACTGACAGTTGTAGCCTTCAATGAACAACAAGGTTGAAAGAAGCGAGGATGAGTTTTAGCATAAAATTTGCAAATTTTTGCTATGAATTTTGTACTAGCATTCATGAGTGCATAAGGAAAAGGACTTTTACTAAGTTTACTTTTAATCTATTTTCACTCTATTAATGAGGTCATAAATAGAGTTATATGTATATTGATATAAATAGAGTTATATTTCAGGGTTATACTTTGAAAAGGACACAACGTTATAAAAAAAAAACGTTCGGACGTGGCAACATTCTTGTCTTGCAGAATATTCCGTATGTTTCACACTGGAAGTGTTCAGGTAACAGGGACACAATAAAACTGTACATTTTTCACAGCCTGTTGAATGAGTCATGGAAAATGATGTTTCAAGCATGTGATGTTGAATAGATTCACACATTAATATAAAAAAGAATTTTTTTAGAAAGTATTTATTGATTATGTTTCAAGGTAAGGAGTAGTGGATAGAAACGGGTAAAGAAAAGTCCTTTATGTGCAAGTTATTTAGCTGAAATATATACATAGGTTGTGAACCTACTGTATATTAAACATATTTCACATATATACTGTATTTGTAAATGTAATATCTGCGGGGCAGAAGCAACCCAATTGTAAAAACACCTTCCTAAGCTCTGTTATTTCTTTGTTAAATGTTTTTCTTTATTTCTTTAAGACTTACTCGGCTAAGTGATGCCATATCTTGATCTTACAATTAGGAAGACGAATGCTACCCGTGAAAAGTTTAATTGTCAAAATATTGAAGGCGCCCTGCTCGTCTTCATGCTTTATACCGATGGTATTATTCGCAGACGATGCAGACAGCAGGGCTGAAATGGCTTGAGGTTAATGCAGCGTGACACTGATGGTGTTCGGCACGGGTTTCTTTTCTCCTCACAGTTGGCTTGCTCCAACTATGCTTGCTGCATGTGTTTTTGTGCTGAAGACAGTCTAATGAGAGCGTGTCTGCATTTCAGACACTCCAGGAGCAAGAGCTAGGATATAGCTGCCAAAAGCACTGTACTAATCACCGGCTAGAGCCTGACATCTCTGTCGTGTGTGTATATTAGCCTCACACCCTGCGTCCCTTCTGCTCACCATCATTGCCAAATGATGCCTTGTTGTGGTGAATATGGTCTTCAATATGTGGCAGTTAGGAGTATCAATTAGATCTAATAAGTCCAATATGAGCACAGTGACGCAGAGATGCCCAGCTGCGCCCAGCTCTGTGTTCCACACATGGGTTAAGTTGGATGGGTTAATCTTTATGAATTGGCTTAATAAAAAAAGATCCTCTAACCTGTAGTTCAAACCGCTTGAGTAGGAGGACACTATAGTACTGAGTAAAAGTCTTCCAAAAGACCCCCTCCCCATTTCTTTTTATTTTGCGTACAATAAATACGGTATATAACACAAAGAGGAGCTTGTGTAATTCTAACAATGCTATTCCTCAGCACAGCCTGAACTCTCTTAGGCAAGATTTCTTGTCGTTTCTTTAAGCAGTCTTCAGGAATAGTTCTCCAGGCTTCCTGATGGGCGTTCCAGAGCGCTTCTTTGGACGTCAGCTGCCTTTTGTTCCGTTCTCTGTCGAGATGATCCCACGCCGCTTCAGTAACGTTGAGATCCGGGCTTTGACGGTCCGTGACCCATAGAGTTCCATCATGTTTTTTTGTCTATTGAGGTACACAGGAAGCCTGGAGAACTGCTCCTCAAAAAATCTGAGAAAGCCTGGCTCTTTGGAAGTGAAATATAAAGAAATGAGGGGCGGCTCAAGACTTCTGTAACAGTACTGTACGTTTAAATTCTTATACCTGACAAGCGGTAGTTTTCATTTTGGACAACTTGATGGCAGCGGAAAAATCTGGGAGCTCATTTTCACTCGCTCTTCGATCGACAAATAACTTGCCGCTCGTGATTTCTTCCGCGCAGTCGTTCTGCTTAGCAAGCATGCTTTCGCGTCTTGTTTCGAAAGCGTTTCAAAAGTACGCTATTCATTTATTTATTTATTTATTTATTTGGGGGAGGACGACATTTTCCTACTATGCCTTTTTTTCTCCTGTTTCTTGCTTGACCTTGGAAAAGGATAAAAAGCAGCCAAAGAAGCCAATCCCAGCTCACTTAAAAGCAGAAATCTGCTATTGGAGAGTGCAGTGAATATGTCGTGTCCACCTTTCCCTGAGGGAGACGAAGATGAATAGAGGAAACTTTCTTCCAACCATCATCTCCTCTCTGGGGAAACATCAGAGTAGCGCTGCCTTCGCTTCTTATTCTCCCCAGCTCAGAGGATATCTATCCACAGAGAATGAGATACAGCTTCTCAGGAGCTCTCTGTGGAAAATAACCGCAGGTGCACATCTTTTGACTTCTCCCTGTAGGGGCTTTTGGACCTTTTTCAGAAGTTCAGGGAAAGTTCCATGCGGCACTGAAGTGTGAAAGTGGGCAATTATCATAAGGCTGCAATAACAGCATCACCCTCACCCCTTGCGTCCTGACACGCCTGATTTAAAGCCGTGCCTCACATGTACATTCTCATTTTAAACATATTAGTTCATGTCCATCTTATGTTTGTGTATCACTATCGCTAGTGTCGTCGCTTAACCCTTTTTAATGGTTACGATGTAAATGTTTTTATATTCGCTACACCATTTTCTATAATTATTAAAAAAGTGTCAACGTGTCAGCTGCCGCTCCGGAGTGTTACAGCCTTTAAAACGAGCATCCTCCTTCTTTCGCCTGTGTTCAGTGGTCCCACGATTTAAAAGAATTAAGCAGATAGTCTGTCTCTGGAGAAGCACTGAGGTGTGGAAAATATGTTTCATGTAACAGCTGCTCTCCCAGAAGCGTCCTGTGAATCACGCTGTTTGTGGACTGAATTCTGCGGATAGTTGATGCATGAACAACCTGATCACAGTTATTAAGCATTCAGCGTACTGTCAGAAAAGGAAATAAGATTATGCTAAGCTTAAGGCGACGTCCCTGATTGATGTTATTGATGATTGAGTCAGGTGCTTTGAAATGTTCAGCACTATAGCAACAGATGTCTGAAACCGACTCCCTTTGCTTTGTTTGTTGCAGGAACTTCTATTACATCACCATGCTGCGGGACCCGGTGTCACGTTACCTGAGCGAGTGGAAGCACGTGCAGCGTGGGGCCACTTGGAAAACATCGCTCCACATGTGCGACGGGCATGCGCCCACCCAGGCCGAGCTACCTTCGTGTTACAGCGGCGATGACTGGGCGGGTGTGACCCTGGGAGAATTTATGGCGTGCCCGCACAACCTGGCTAACAACCGGCAGGTGCGCATGCTGGCGGACCTGAGCCTTGTCGGCTGCTACAACCTCTCGTCCATGGGGGAGCGTGAGCGGGGTGCTATCTTGCTCGCCAGCGCCATAAGCAATCTGAAAAACATGGCCTTCTACGGCCTGACCGAGTTCCAGCGTAAGACACAGTACCTGTTCGAGCGCACTTTTCGGCTGCACTTCATCGCAGCTTTTACTCAGCTGAACAGCACACGCGCCGCCGGCGTGGAGTTGCGGCAAGACGTGCGAGACCGCATCGAACGCCTCAACTTCCTGGACATGCAACTCTATAAGTTCGCCAAGGAGCTATTCCTGCAGCGTGTGCAGTTTGCGCGCCAACAGGAGAGGCAAGAGAGGCGCTGGCAACACGAGCAGAGTAAAAGGCAGTCGGAAGAAAACCAGTCGCAGCCTCCTACAGAGGACTACGCCAGCCAAGTGGCACGCTGGTGATGCTGCTTACAAAAAGGCACACGCGGCACTGGGCCGAGTCGTACGCGGCGTGGCCATATTTTCAGCTCTTGTTCACTCTTCTTCTTTTTTTGGTTTGAGATGCAGTTTTAAGTCAGAACTAAATGTTTTCGTAGACGGTCAAGTCCGAGAATCTGAAACGTGCACACAGTGAATATATGAAGTGCGACCTCGGTAGTATAGGCAAAGAACAGGTTCTGCCCTGTAATCCTAGCGTCAGATTACCAGACAAGTTAGCAAAGATGCTAAATGCTAAATAAATCTATGGGGAACCAGTTCTACTAATGTTGAATGTTTTTTCAGTGGCATCGGCGTTTTGTGTTCTGTTCCATTGAAACACCGTCCCACTCTCTGGTGTCTCTGTATGTGGCTCTGACTGAATATTACAGGACATCATATTTCCGTCCTCGATTAGAGACCAGTGAAGGACGCGCCGTTTTAAGTTTATTAAAACAAATCATAAAAATTATTAAAATCATCAAAAACATTTATTTCGCTCGTTCGTCCATTTAAAAACTTAAAATAAAAAAGATGCACAGTCAACTACAGAATTATTGGCACCCGTCAAGAGAACGCCCAGAATGATTATATAAACCGAACACAAAGATTCAAACTTCCCGCTCAAGACTACTACGAAAACTACTTTTCGTTCCTCTAACAAAAGTGATCCTGTTTTATAACAATATGCTCTGTCAAAAATATATGTGGAGATTTATCGTCACCCGTCAATATTAATATGAATAAATAAGAAACAATCGGCGTTGGGAAAAAAACAACCCTCATAACTAAAAAGCTTTCAGTACAAAAAAGACAGATTGTTGTTTACATGCATAAGTATGTGAAGAAGTGTGTGAAAATGTCATGAATATTAAAAAAGACATCAAGATTTGGCATGAATACAACTCCCAAACCCATAAAAATAAAATATATATATACACACAATACCAGTCAAAAGTTTGTACACACCTTCTCTTTCATAGGTTTTTCCTTATTTTTTGTTGTTTTCTACATTGTAAAACAATACTGAATACCTCAAACTATGAAGCAACACATATACTGAATTATGTA
>JAQMYM010000035.1:4292366-4313347 GCA_030014255.1 Parauchenoglanis ngamensis
TATATACTTTTGTGAAGCTGCTTTGAGACAATGTCTGTTGTTAAAAGCGCTATACAAATAAAATTGAATTGAAAATCCAAATATAGGCAGTGATCATACCTTACAGGCAAACACTCAGATAGGGACAATGCAAAGAATCAGAAACCAGATAAGCAAAACAGGTCATACACTGAAAAGCAAGCATGAAAAATACAAAGGCTTAGCACTAGTGTCACAGTGGGAGCTCAACTACTGCTTTGCAAGTTGTGTTTATGAATGTGTCTTTAAAGCAGTCCTGCATGTGATTGTGTGCGCGTTAATTGGCTGCACCTGCGGCTAATCAGCAGTCTTGTGTGGCCGAGCGTATGAGTGAGGAGTCCATGTTGATTGAGCATGGAGTATCATGGGAAATGGAATTCAAATCACTTTGAGCCAGAATAGAATGTGCAGAGAGATCAGGGCGCTCAGGAGCAAACTTGACACAAGGCTCTATTGATTCTAGAAGTATTTTTTAGGGCCCGAGAACTGGAGATGTGCAGGACCCTAATGTTTCATTAGAAATTTTTTAGGGCTTAAGCACCAGAGGTGCTTAAAATCCTATTGCTTCCGTTGTTTCTATTATTCCGTTATTTTTTTTTCTTTTTTAGTTTTTTTGTTCTTTAAGACTTGACTGTTTTTGAGGTGGTTCCCAAGGGTGAAAACTCATCAAATATGAACTCTTGAAAAACATCACTGCTAGTGACAGTTATTCAGGAACCAAGGCTTGACCCTGGGTGTGGACCCATGACTCTATAAAACCACATTGCATTAGCCCTTCCCAACAGGAAGTGAAGTATTTTGGATTTTGTGTGTTTTGACATGTTACATTTTAACATACGGTTCATCGGATTCATGTCAGATGATGTCAAATTCTGAAGGGATTTTTGATCTTGCATGGTACTGAAATAGTGGCCCTATGAATTTACATGTCACTCCAAGCAAACCGGAATTGCATCATAACTTCACCATGCATTTAATGATTTGGCTTAGTCTTCACAGAGTTTTAGTTATGATGGTTATGATATACCCATAAGAGTGACACCCTTGTATAGCACCACCATCTGGCAACAGAAAGAATGGCTTTTTCACCAATCTCAGCTATATTCCTCCAAGACGGTTCATTGACTTTATATCAAATTTGGTATACATGATGGCAAGAAGTTGCTCATTTTAAATTGGGAAGGGATTTTTGATATCTTGTAAGGTGGTGAAATGGTGAAACAATGAGTTTATTTGTTTTCACACAAAAACATGAATTTCTCTCAAATTCTCCATGGATTATTTGATATGGTTCAAAGTTCACAGTTTATTGGTTATGATGATAAACATATTCCCAGGGTGACACTCAGGCATAGCACCAAAATCTGGCAACAGAAAGAGTTCAATCATCTGGGTGCAGGGCCTCTGGTGTCCACAGGAGAGCACCTAAACCAGATGTGCAGAGCCCAAGATGTAAGATGTTGCTGATTTTAAATTGTGAAGGGGTTGTTAATATCTTGCAAGGTGCTGAAATGGCAAATCAATTAATTTGTCTCACCATGCAAACAGGAATGCATCATACATTCTGTACGTATTACTTGATACGACTCAAACTTCACAGGTAACGGTGTATGATGGTTATATACCCACATGCCCAGAGTGACTCTCTGTTGTAGCACCACCATCTGGCAACAGAAAGAGTGAGTTTTTCACCCATTATGGCTATATTACTCCTAGAATGTTCATCGGATTCATGTCGGTTTTGCTATAGTTATTGGTTATGATGGTTATTTTGATATCCAAATACCAGAGTGACTCTCTGGTATATCTAGCAACAGAAGGTTTGGTTTTTGCACCCATCTCTGCTATATTCCTCAGTGTTGGAAAGGTTACTTTCGAAATGTAATAGTTTACAGATTACTAATTACCTTGTTAAAATGTAATGTAACTATTTTAATTATTTTAGCAAAGTAATGCAACTTATTACATTTTATTATTTTTTATTATCTTTCTAACAAATGTTTTAAACTAGCTGAAAAGCCCTAAAAACAAAGTTAAACCAGCCAGTATAAACCTCAGTACAGTACTCAATACTGATTACTGTCATACTTTTATTAAATCTTCTTCAATATAACCTGAATTAAGATGTGAATGTTTTGATTTTACAGCACAACCACCAAAACAAATCACAAGTATGTAGATCACAAACAATAAATCTAAGACTTTTTTGATCAAACATTCAGGAGCAGCCATGGCCTAAAGGTTAGAGAAGTGGGTTTGGGATTGAAAGATTGCCAGTTTGGGTGTGGGGACAGAATGAACAGCACTTTCCCTTCCCTCTACATCCATGGCTGGAGTACCCTTGAGCAAGGCACTTAACCTGCTCCCAAGGTGCTGCAGCATGTGGCCACTGTTCTGGGTGTGTGTGTTCAATGCTTGGATGGGTTAAATGCAGAGGAAGAATTTCCCCTTAGGGATACAATATCCAAATCCAAAAAATAAATGGAGGTGCAGATGTACGAAAGGTGTCTGTCAGCTAGCTAGCAGTTATATTAACTTGCCTGTAGATGTTTTCTCAGGTTTGACATCAAGCATTTCAACATTGACAGCATTTTCACTGCTGGTAAACAAGCTTTACATTGTATAGTAATGTTGGAGCCCTTTTCTTATTTCATTAGGAAAATAATTGAATTTCCAGCACAGAAATGCATCATTGTCCAGTGACATGGCTACCCACCTTGGCATAGCTTGCATGAATTTTCAAAACGTAGTGTGGCACAGGAAGACTGATTAAGATTCATAAAAGAAGCTCTACCTGATACAATGTTTCTGCTCAGACATAGCATATGCCTGCATGCAACCCTAAACTCCTGTAATCACAGAATTTGCTCCTGAGGAGATTTAAATCTTATAGATGTCAGGAAGATTGTATCAGCCAATCAGGTAGTATGACTTATGAATGTTAATGAGTGTTCTCCTGAAACACAACATTTCAAAAAATTTGCTTCTTGCATGGTGAAAATATGCAAGGCAAAAGAATGAATGTTATAGTCAAGCTACAAGCATTATAACAAAAAGAATATATTCAGATGTAGCCCCTTTGTAATTACCAAAATTTTGATTAGTAACTAATTCAATTAAAAGTTTTTTCTCACTAAAGGTAACAGATTAATTGTAGTCATATTGTGTAATTTAATTATGTATCGCTGTTGCATATAATTAGATTTTCCCCAATGCTGCATTTCCTAGATCGTTCAAAAGGTTCATGCCAAATCTTCTGTAGTTATTAGTTGGATACACAAAGAATGGCTTTTTCACCCATATAGACAGTTTTCACTCCTCCTAGACAGTTCATCAGATTCATGTCTGATGTATTTACATGATGTAAAGATGTTGCTAGTTTTACATTGCAAAGGGATATTTGATATCTCGTCAGGTGTTAAAATGTTGGAACAATGAATTTATTCCTTGCCATGAACACAGGAATGCATAATAAATTCTCCAATCATTTCTTGATGGTTCAAACTTCAGAGATTTTGGTTATATATTGGTTATGATGATATCCATGCCCAGAGTGACTCTGGTGAAGTGACATCATCTGGCAATCCTAACACTTCTGAATAAGTATATCTCTGTAATTGCCACAAAGTTCATCTGGTATTCACAATTTTTGATAGGGACATTGTCCTCATTGTATAGGACATATTCCCCTTATGCTTATTTTGACACTTTGGGAATGCGCGAAAATTTCAAGAAATTGAGAAAATTGGTACACTCATCAAAGGTTGGCAATATTTTATTAAAAGTATGGTCATTTGCTTTGGATGTAGCTGGTGATTTCATTGTGCCCCCTAACATTTCTGAATGAGTTTATCTCTATAGTTGCCACAAAGTTTGTCCAATGTTCATGATTTTTGATAATTGATATTTGACCCCAAAACATGAAGTAGACATTGAATACAGTCAGAAAACAATGGAGGTGACCTACAGCTGATGAACTGTTTGCCATACTCCAGAACAAAATGCATTAGCTTAAACAAAATGCATTTACTACTAGCGCATCAATTTTCTCAGTGTTAATACCATGAGTCATCTCAGAAATAAGAAATAATTTTTTTGTTGTCACTGACGCAGATTACTCATGCAAAAACTTATTGATGTGCACACACCTGTGTAGTAAAGTTAAAAGTCAGAATTGAACAATGAGGCTTGTAATGTGAACATAGCTTTAATGCCAAGTGTAAATGGGGCCTGACATTGTCTAGAGCAATTACTGGGTACTCATGGGTGGGAAATAATAATTTGATTTGGAGAAAATGGAGTAGAAATTACACTGACATTTCTACTGATGTGTTTTTTTTATACGTGTATAATCAGACAAAAACAGCCCCATACAATCAGAATCATTGTCTAATAATCATAATCAATCAGTCTCTTTCAAAGTAATTCAGCATAAAGATCATAGAGCAGAAAAGCGCTAAAGATTTTATTTTAATAGGATTATTTTATTGATTTATTTATTTTTATTTTAAAAATGTTTTTTCCTTGATGATGCTGTTTTTAACATTGTGAAAGAAATGGTGCTCATAATCTTCTACTCGCATAGTACCACAACTATTAAGTGTCCCTATTACAGTTACTTAGTTACTGCATGTGTACCTGCATGCAGACACACACACACAACCCATGTCCCCAGATGCTTATTCAATAACTACAGTCTGTCAGCATTTGTGAACGGGCAAAATATATTCTAGGTAGTCTCCAGTGGAATGTGGATGCAGAAACGATTTAAAGTCATTTTGTTCCTTCTTCCTAGTGTGGTGTGCAAAACTACTATAAAACTACAATTAAAATCATGTAAAATGATCAGTAAAGTCCACAATAAACCTAAACCCTCAGAAGGAAAAAAATAATAAATTGATGAAGACATGCTGATGTGCAGTATTCTAGTTATGCAAACCATCACAGGTAAATACAGAAAGCAAGAACAAAATTGCATATAAAGTGGCCTCAGATGCTATAATCTAAAACTATCATAATTCAGAGCCTATTGTCACTGAATATTTATCATTGTTCCTAATGCAATAGCAAGGAAATGTTAAATGCCAGGAAGAAGTACTGTGCTGGGCTCATAAGACATGACAACATACAAATTATGCCTCAACTAACAAAATAGGAGTTTTAAGTGGAAACCATAAAAACACTTGTAGTGCATTTAAGATGATAAACTGCACAGATTCAATAATCTCATGCAAAATGGAATATAGCAAACACAGATACAAGAAACATCCCTAAGCACAACAATAATTTTTTTTTCAAATGGGTAGATCTTGTTTAAGAGTAACTTGGGAATAGCAATGACTGCTAAAAACCTTCCTTTTTGTCCTTCTTTTTTCATTCTTTGTTCCTTTGCGATGTTTAGTGTTTTAAGGCCAAAGCTGACTTCAGATCTTTTTTGACCATAAAGCCCCTTCACACAAGCCATTTTCTATGATCCAGGACTTCACTCATCAGACTCGTATCTGTGGACAAAGCACAGAGGAATATGGTATACCTTGATTAAAATTGGGACATCAATTCACAGATTAGTGTTCTTCTAGGTCTAGCAACCCTGATTAAAAAAGAAAATAAGAACACAAATGCAGCTATGAGAGACAAAGTTGCACAGGTAAATGATTTTGCATATTTAACACACAGCTATTTCACCTTGAAATTGCCATTAATTGTGCTTGAAGAGAGAAAACACTAAACTTTAAGGCCAACAGATTCTTCATTTTTCAAACCCAACTGAGAGCACAACACAGCCTTCCCACGAATCATGAATCAACCGTGAAGGTTTCTGCCATCACTAGGCTTGTACAATATTAATTAAAGAAAATTAAAATTGACTAATGATTTAATTGTAAAGAACAGGTAAAAAAATTATGCAGCATTTTATACAAGTATTTTATATAAGTATATTCCTTGGAAATATTCCTTGGAAATATTCCTTGGAAATATTCCTTGGAATTCCTTTGTGAAGCTTAAAAAACACCATTGATCCTTTTTCTCATACTGTTTTAGAATGGCATAAAAAACATTTTGAAAAAAATAGGCTGATTTTGGGCATCTGGCTAAATTTTGGGGTGTGCCTTTAACTTTACATATGATAACCTCACTCTGATTGGCTAACATCTTGAAAGGAGAACTCTGTTAACCACACCCTCTTTGCAAACACCTGAGAAAACCAAGCTACGCAAAAACAGTGGACAAAGCTTGTCTATGCTACTCAATACAGGTCTAACACATAAAATAAGAACAATTAAATACAATTCTAGATATTACTCTAATAGTAGCATAGATGTGATTTTACACTTCAAAAACAATGTTTATAGCTGACTGGATATGGATGGCATCTGCATTGACAGTAAGACTACTGACATTCCCCCATTACGATGGAGTATTATAGGTAACAGTGTAAACAAATTATTGTGCAAAATTATGTTCTGAAGCAAATCCTCAAGTACAATTGTGGTTTTTATGTAAAACAAACATTTTTGAAAATTTTTACACAGATTCTTGCCATAAAAATTCATTTCGAATCATAGCTAGATTAATGTTTAGCACACTAAATTACACAAGCTATTTTGGCTGCTACCATGTACTTTTTCTAGGTTTTCACCTATCCCCAAGCTAAACCATCACCTGTCATATCCACAAAGTGGAGTAAAAGTAATACCAAGGAATGAAACTGCTACAGTTTTCAGGTTGTTGTATTTATGATGACATCTAGCTGATTTTGGGCTACAACCTCCTTCCCTCAGTAAGAGCATTGAAGATGGGTCGTGGCTGGGTCTTCCAGCATGACAATGACCCGAATCACACAGCCATGGCAACTAAGGAGTGGCTCCGTAAGAAGCATTTCAAGGTCCTGGAGTCTCCAGACCTGAACCCAATAGAAACTCTATGGAGGGAGCTGAAACTCCATGTTTCCCAGCGACAGCCCCGAAACCTGAAAGATCTGGAGAAGATCGGTATGGAGGAGTGGGCCAAAATCCCTGCTGCAGTGTGTGCAAACCTGGACAAGAACTACAGGAAACGTCTGACCTCTGTAATTGTAAACAAAGGTTTCTGTACCAAATATTAATTTCCATTCTTCTATTGTATCAAATACTTATTTCATGCAATAAAATGCAAATTATTTAAAAATAATACATGTTAGAATTGAAATTGTTAGAAATGTGATTTTCTGGATTTTTTTTTAGATTCTGTCTCTCACAGTTGAGGTGTACCTACGATGAAAATTACAGATCTCTCCATTCTTTGTACATTGGAAAACTTGAAAAATTGGCAGTGAATCAAATACTTTACTTATTTCCCCACTGTACTGTAAGAATTACATAGCTTGTGTGACTTGTCACATCATTAACTCTGGGTAAGGTACCTAGCCAAGCTAAATCAAACTAGCAAAAGCTTACTGCCTGAAGTGAGAGAATTGACTCATTTATATGGTCAATTCAGGTATTGTATCCTTAAACCATGTTTGTAAAGCTACATGTTTTATCTGAATCTAGTGTCTAAATCTAGTAAAAAAGAATGCAAATGCTAGCTGACTCTAGACTATAGGACTAGAATATCTTTAGGACTTGAGGTCACACAAGCTAATTAAGGTAAGAGGAAATTTATTACAATAAACAATACAGCCTAAAGGACCAATATGTAACTTATTTACTATAGTAAATCATAAAAGGACCATGATATTTCATCAGAAATTAAGGAAACATGCTAAGTCAAAATACTGGCTTCTCCAACAACAATGATACAGCCAGCATATTCATCTTTTAAATTTTAGTTCTTCAAGCTTCAAGTCGTAGGAGGAGGGGCCGGGGAAAACAACTTTCTCAAATATTTTGAATTTGGAATGTAGTAGCAATTTCAAACACTTGACTGTCACTCTTACATAGCGATCCTTTAACATGTGATGTATTGGAAATTTTGAAAATTTTACTTACGGTTTGTCGACGGGCACAGCTCTGTCTTTCAATATAGGGTTTGTAAATATAAGTTCTGCAAATAATGCTACTACTACTCATCAGTTTTAGGTGTCCAACTGCTGTGCTGTATGGAATGAGGTTGTAGATGAATAACTGAGTCTGGGATATCCTTGGTTTGCTTTGGTTCTGGTGCAGATTAAGGTGCAGATCTCTGAAGTTTTAGTTTAGCATCCAGGCTGTTTCGCCTCATGGGTCAGGGATAGCAAGAGATTGCACTTGCTGGACAGAGCTGCACTGGGGCAGCCTGATCCCAGAGACATTAGCTAGCATTCAGGCCTCGTCTCTATGTTGGTTGTGTAGCTTAGCATTGGTGGGGCAATCTTCAGGGACTTCCCACAAAATTAAATTCAGTCACTCAATAACATACTTGTATATATTATATTTATTTGAAGGGTTTTCTTTTTTGCAACCTGGAACAGCACATTTAAGCTTTCTCCCTGACATCTCTGCTTGTGAAAAAATAGACAACAGTTCTAAAATAACATTTCTATGTTATAAAAATTTATTTCTCTACTATAGATTGCATTAAACAGGTGGAACAAGTAGCACGGAGTAGCGCTAGAGTAGCATGGGCTTTCAGTGGTCGCGCAGTTGTCATGGCAATAATAAACATGGAATGTGTGCTCACAAGCTTTTGTAATTGGCCCATTCTTTCAGCCTATTTTCTTTCTATAGATATTACAGATTAGGAAGGTAACAGGCAATTCTGACGGGGCTAGTACATTCCCAAGTCACATTCGACATATTTCAAGGCAGGTCTCCTTTGACCAATCCAACCTCCGGAAAGAAAGAGAACAAAATTATTTCATGTGACTTACCACTATTTTTGAAGAGACAAAAGTAAATTAGCCAATTAATAAGGTTCTGGCAGTCAGGTGGCTCACTAATTCTCTCACAAAAAAGGTTTATAACTTTCCTAGCATAATGAATAGTGTTTATAGTGTAATATATACTATTATTAGTTATGCACTGAAATGAAAATTCCTGGATGAAACTAAACTAAACCTGAAAAAGGTCTCTTTGTTTTTTATTTATTTATTAGGGGTCCAAGCACATGTTGGTGAAACCCTATTAATTCTTAGGATTACAGCATTTGAAAATCACTGTATTATCTCTTAAACCTCTTCTTATTTGTCTATTCCTTCATCTACACTTTTCCGCAATTGCAATTTTGCACAAACTGCTTGATTTACATAATCCGTTCAAATTTCGATTTTGAAGCTCTTGCTCACGTATGCTACTTATTTTTAAACATTTTTCATGTTAAAAATTTAGATTTTATAACAGACACCCATTAAAATTATACAAGTGCTCTATGTCAGTCTCACACATGCACCATGTTTTTTTGTTTGTGTTGTTTTTTTTGCTATACAGTGGAGACATTTGGGTTTGAAATCAAAAGATAATGGATGATCAAAAGATGGGATGATGGATTCAAATTTCAGCTTTAAATCCCTAATATCTACATCTTGGGTGTGTTAATTTGGAACATTTTTTTACAACACCCTTTGTTTGAAAAAGTATTGAGACATGTAACCGGTAGGTGTTTCTTGTTGCCTAGGTGTGCCCTGTTAGCTCGACTGTATAAACGGTTAATAGTTCTGAATGTCTGCTCTTATTTTGAGCCCTGGGTTTCAGCTGTGAAGACTGCATTTGTCATTAAAAAGGATAAACTAATATGAACCAATATGACCAGAGAGCTCCAAGCCATTTTAAAGCTGAGAAGAGGGAAAATCGATGAGTGCCACTGCACAAGCAGTGGGCATACCCAATACAATTTGAAATGTCCTCGTTACAGAGATAAACAATTAATATATCTGTCTAGGTTTGAGCCCTTAGAAAGAAGGACAATTGATTAGAGCCATTGGATCATAGCAATCTGCATTGTAGTGAAAAAGAAGGAAACCTCTGCTGTACCAACAACCAGACAGTGAACAGGTTAGCCAAATAAAACGGCAGTAGTTGATGACAAATTTGAGAGCTGTGAAGAAAAACCCCAAAACTTCGGTGACCTCACCAACAACCTCCAAAGGCCTGGGGTAAAGGTATCACAATCTAATGAAGTATAGAGGCGATACCACAAGATGCAAGCCACTCATCAGAAGGCCAGCCTGGAATTTGTAAAGAAATAAGAGATGAGCCACAAACATTCTGGAAACAAGAATCTACCAAAGTGATGGAAAGGCCAAAGAATAGAGAAAGAAAGCTTTGTTCATGATCCAAAACCGTGAAGCTCATCTATCAACACATTGCAAGTAGTGTCATGGCTTGGTTTGTGTCATGGCTTATTGATGATGTAAGCCACCCATGATGGTAGCAGCAGAATGAGTTCAGGAGTCTACAGAGAAATGCATCCAGTCTGTTCAGAGGAACTATAAAATGCAGCTTTACTCTTTGCTTTGCTCTTTGTTAATTTTACCTTATATAAACTTTCTTTTAAAAATGTCTTTCTTTAACATGTTCAAGCAAAGTTTATTTCCTTCAGGAAATGCAAATCTAGTTAACCATGAAATAGGTCCAGATAGCAATCACTTTGTGTTGTCTGTTCATTTAATTCAACATTATTGACTTGGCTTGCATATACTATTATATATATTGGATGAATGTGGATAGATGCGTGTTTTATTAGTGTAAGTATATGAGCACAGTAGCATGCCAATAACAATACTAATATCAGTAAACAATGCAGCTCTTATTTATATATATATATATATATATAAATATGACAATAAAACTTGAACTTGAACTATATACACAATTCTCTCCGTTAGTATTGGAACAGCAAGGCTTTTTTTTCTTTTTGCTATACACTGTAGACATTAGATATGGGACAATAGATCAGTATTTCAGATTTAATTCTCTAATATTTACTTCTAGCTGTGTTAAACAACTTAAAACATGGCACCTTTGGTGGCCAATCAACCAATCTTTAGGTGAGCAAAAGCATTGAAACAGATAACGAAGTAAATAAAACTTAATATTTGGTTTCAAATCCCTTGACTGCAATAACCGCATAAAGCCGTCAGCCCACTAAAGTCACTAAACTGTTCCATTCTCCTTTTGTGATGTTTTCCAGGCTTGTACTGCAACTTGTTTCAGTTGTTGCTTGGTTTCGGGGGTTTTTATCAACAGACTCCTTAAGAGGTCAAGGTTAAGGTCTG
This sequence comes from Parauchenoglanis ngamensis, assembly GCA_030014255.1. Lineage (NCBI taxonomy): Eukaryota > Metazoa > Chordata > Actinopteri > Siluriformes > Auchenoglanididae > Parauchenoglanis > Parauchenoglanis ngamensis. Next base: position 4,303,558 of record JAQMYM010000035.1, read on the forward strand.
GTGATTGACATAGCCAGTGTAAAACCTTCCATTTTTTCCCCCTGATGAAGTCCTTTGTTGTGTTAGTCAACTGCATTTTCATTGTCATTCCTCTGTATAGCTTGTATACATTGGAACGAAATGTTATCTCAAGATTACATAAAGTGCAAATACACAAAGGTGTGACAATTGCAGGACAAAAAAAAGTCTGAACAATATGTGCAGAACAATTAATACAAAAGACAAATACACAGGACAAAAAATACACAACACGGGATGTAAACTGTAAACTTTTGAGTAGTGTAGCAGCAATAAATATAGCACCAATATTGGCAACAAGTGTCTGATGCAGCTTTGGAAAGCGCAGATGTGCAAATGTTTGAGTCAATACTGGGTTGGATGTTAGCCCAGGTGAGCGTTGGGCGGCAGTTGGGTGAAAAGTAATCTGGCTGTCTTAGGGAAGAAACTGTTGTGGAGTCTGCCGGTGGTGCACGGATGATTGAGTGATTTGAATTCTAATTTGCAACACAGTCATGAGTCAGCAGGGTAAACAACAGTGGACTGAGCACACAGTGCTGGGGCCTGCTGCTATTCAATGTGGTGGTGCCAGTCAGTGTTGCCAATCCTGACAGAATGTGGTCCTGCTGGTCAGAAAGTCCATGATCCAGTCGCAGAGGAGGTGGTGAAACCCAGTAGACTCAGGCTCATCAGCTGTTGTGAGATGATTGTATTGAATGTTGAATTGAAGTCTAGGAACAGTATCCTTACATACATTGTCTGTTTTATCCTGGTGACCGAGAGAAAGGTGGGTGGTAGCAGCTCTAGAATCCTCTGTTGAACAGTCAGGATGGTAGGAATACTGAAATGAGTCCAGTATGGTGGGAAGACAGCTCATTATGTGTTTTATGTCAAGCCACACAAAGAAATAGGTACAATGAATCAGCAGTCAATTCAGACAGAGCACAGATGATTTCTTCAGCATAGCTATGATGGTGGTCTTGAAGCACACAGGGATGACTACTTGTCTCAGGGAAATTATGTCTGTAAGGACATCTGCAAGCTGCTTAGTGTTCCCTGAACACTCAGCCAGGTATTTTTTCAAGACGTGTTTCTGTAGGTTAACTCTGGATGGAGATTTCTGAATTCTACTGCAGATAAACAAAGTACTTGGTCAGTGGGATCTTGGGTGGTCTTTCCTGGTGGCATGTTGTTCTGTGCTTCAAACTGTGCAAGTGAGGCATCACCATCAAAAACAAGTGGTGTTGCTTTACTGTCTGTGATAGTCTGAATGGCTTGCCACAGTCGTCATGTATTCTTAGTATTTATGAAGTGATCATGGATTCTTTCTGCAAAGCTGCACTTCTACACTCTGAAAGCCTGGAACAGATTTGGCCCTTTGCTGTGGGGTGGGCTGCCTTGTCATCAGACCTGAAGTCAATGTCTTGGGTTTTCAAGAAGTGTTGAGATGGTTCCCTCAAATCAGGTTTAGATTATCTGTTTCAGAACCAGTCTGACACATTTCAAAATTGGCCTGTATGCCAATGGGTTTAGCATTTATGGGATTAGCATGACAGAGATGTGGTCTGAGCAGCCAAGGTCAGAGTGGAGTGCAGCCTTTGTATGCACAGTGAATGTTGGTGTAAACCAGGTCTAGGGTGTTTGTTCCATGGTTCACAAAATCAACATGCTGGTAGAATTCTGGCAGCTCTGATATCAGGTTTGCATGATTAAAGTCCTTGGTGACAATAAAAAATCAGTCAGGAAAAGCTGTCTGTAGGTAGAGGATAGCCACATAGAGTTCAATTAGTGCTTTCCTTGCTTTAGCACCAGGTGGATATACACCACAACAATGACCAATGTGGTAAAAACTCTATAGTTTTTAATATAGATAAAGCTGATATAGCTGAAAAAATATCAAAAAAATTTTTTATTTCAGTATCGATAATTATTTATAATTTTTAAGTACCTACTTTTAACAGGGCCTGAGTGAGACTGTTTTTCAGCATGGGAATGTTATGCGCGTGGCCCACACACTCACCTTGGAGGTCCACAATAACAAATCAAGTCCATATCCATGCAGTTTAAACTATTTTGTCTATTTACTTTCAAAGATATTGCACAGTAGGCAGCAACTAAAACACAAATTAAACAGATATGTGAAAATTAAAAAAGATAATGGGCTATAAAATAAATAAACATAAAAGGCTATAGAGTATTTCAAAAGAACACAGTCAAAATTATATTTTGACAGACAATTCTGACCTTAATTTTTATGTTCAAATAGGCACTCAATTTATTTCCACGGTATTTCCTTTCAACTGATCTATTTTTATATTTACTATTCTATTGAAAAACACAGGCCACTAGTAATGAAAATATAAATAGTGCTTCCCAGAGTCTACAAAAATATCAAATATCTTTCACACTTGAACACAGCCATTTTGAAACTACCAAATCAGTCATTCATAAATATCCTAGCAATGCTTTTTTTTTAATTCCTTAAAACTAAAATTGTCTCACTCCAAACTTTTCTGTTGTTGTGTCACATGTCAGTGGTGCAACCAAAGAATACACCTGTTAAATGTGTGTCACTCAAAGCATGCACCATTGTCAAGGGATATAAGCTGTTTACAGCAAATTATACACTCCTTACAAAAACCCCAATTCAACAGATATTAGCCCTTTCCTCAGCAATAGAGATTTACCATAAGTAACAAGTAGATAAATTGGACACACCATTAACAGTTAATAAACTCTATACAGTACTCAATAAGATACCAAACTATAAAGCTCCAGGACCTGACAGCTTTCCTGCAGAGTCCTTTAAATATTTTTGGAATACAATTTTGTGTCTTACAAGTCCATGAAGCTAATTAATAAGATTTCTGGCAAATCAACCAAAGTATAATCACCAATTCAATTCATCCAAACAAACAGAACAGCTCTTGGTTATAAATAGAAAAATCATAAGGTAAAGAAATTTCAATACCCGACCACCATTTCTCAACACCACTATGGTGTTCAGTAAATGGAAATAGTAGTGGAATGGTAAGTGCTTTAATAAAAAAACAAAATTTTCATATTTGCAATGAAATCATGTAAATACATCCCAATATGGCACAATCTTGACTTTCTTCTCTTTTCTTCCTCTAAACATTTAGCTTCAACACATGGAAAAAAAAGTGGCATCACACACCTTCACTATCTTTTTCAATATCAAAATCAATATCAAGCAACAATTTACTCCCATCCCCACTAGGAGAATATCAACAAAATTTCCAACCAAAAAATCCTTTGAAATTTACATAAACTAATATCCACTGTAGAATTAACAACTTCCATCCCAATCAAAGCCTAGGAAAAAAACTTATCACTTACTCCCGATACTGAATACTGGACTCAGATCTGCAGGAACACCTTCACAATGACTAACAATACGTTAGTACAATTAACACAGTACAAGGTAATCCACAAGGAATCCATGCTCACATTGTCTATTAAACACGTTAGATAACTATTTTTACTCCACCTAGCTCTGCGCACCAATTCAATGTTTCTGGCAAAAAGTCATTAACAGAATTTCTCTCATTATGAGCTGGAGCATTCCATTATCTTCATCCCTATGTCAATGTAGCGATCTCTTGATTATATAGCCACCAATTCAAAATTCAAAACCTATATAACGTAACAATTGCCAAGAAAATATTCCTGCTAAACTGAAAAACTAGAAATACATTAAACATCATGCAGTGGTTAAACCTCCTAAAAGAATAAATCCATGGAAGAAATAACATTCCAGCACCAACACTCACACAGTTGGGACTCATTAATCATCTTATTAGACTTGCCTGTTAACTAGTCCCAGAGCAGCCTAACCTAAGGTACTGAATTTTCACTATAAATTATAGAAATAAAATCGTCCTCTGAAGAGGGGTGGTGGTGGTTAGGTGGGGAAAAAGATAGATAGAGATTCAGTTCACGGACAGATGTCCTGGCATTTTCTTTTAGAATTCACTGGTACAATTCATTGTTCCATCTGTGCTCAGCCGTTCTGGCCCAGATGCAGCAAAAGGGCTCAAACCATGATACTACCACCTCCATGTTTCACAGATGGGATAAGGCTCGTATGCTGAAATACAGTGTTTCCTTTCTCCAAACATAACACTTGTCATTTAAACCAAAAAGTTCTATTTTGGTCTCATCCATCTACAATTTTTTTTCCAGAAGCCTTCTGGCTTGTCTATCTGATCTTTAGCATACTGTAGATGTGCAGCAATGTTCTTTTTCCTTGCAGCCCTGCCTTGCTCACCACTGTTGTTCAGTGGTCTCATGGTGGACTCATGAACATGAACATTAGCCAATATGAGAGAGGCCATTAGTTACTTAGACGTTACCCTAGGTTCCTTTGAGACCTTGTGATCTATTACATGACTGTGTTGAAGTGATCTTTTATTAGTCTACCAGTCCTGGGGAGGGTAAAAATAATCTTGAATTTCTCAGCCTGTTTTAGTTTAGTCCAAACTCTTTAGGGATTGTCTTACAACCTTCTCCAGCTTTATGAGCATTAACAGTTCTTTCTGAGATAATCAGAAATCTTTTTTGTTCAGGCCATTATACCCTTCCACAAACAAGTGCATCAGTCTTTGGTAAATCTCTGTTCTTTAACTTTTGGATTCGCTGTTCTTTAACAATAGGATTGCCATCATATTTATTGAAAACACCTGACTAATTTCACCTTTAATAGGCTTTTAGCACATAATTTTGGATGGGTGCGTTTTGCACAGAAAAAAAAAACATTGCAATGTTTATCGGACAATGACTGATGGCCAGCAGACTCCAGTGGGGATGAGCTCCTCCCTACATCATGAGCCCCAACGCCCACTTCAGCTACACTGGTGGAGGATTTAGCAGACACTGACACACACCCCCCTCAGCCCCACCCTTGGATGCAGTCATGAGGCACCTTTTGGATGTTAGCATCCAGCAGGGCCAGCTCTCCCAGGAGAGCAAGGGTTCCATGCAGTGACCCAGGAGCTCCCGGCACTCCAATAGACTCCAGGGACACCCTGATCACTCCAGACACTCCTGGCACTCCTGGCTTTGGAGTGTGTGAGCAAGAATCCTGGCCCCCCTACTCACTGGGAAGGCCCAGCAGGTTCAAGTATGCTATTTCTGAAGTAGACAAATGGGACTACCCCAAGTTAAGAGGGGAGTTCCACCATGAACAACGGCAACCTCACAGAGCTCCAGCTGTCCTTCTAGCAGAGGAGGACGAATCTGCTGTGAGAGCAGGCAACTTTTGGCAGGAACAGAAGGAACATGACCATCTCAAGCACTGCTGGAACCAGGTGCTGCGAGATGATTGGTAGGAAGGCCGTAACTGGGACCTACTTCCCAGGTAGCCTACATCTGTGCATGCAATGACTTCAGATAGCTGAATGAAATGTCGGAGTTTAACGCCTATCCCACCCCGAGAGTGGATGAAGTCAAGTGCTTGGGAAGGGCTCAGTTTATCTCCAATTTCAACCTCTCTGGGCTGGCGGGGAACCCTCATTGCCACCTGGGGCTCTCACCATCTCCCCCATCCTGAGAAACCCCAATTTTCAGTAGGCCTTGCCAGTCCACACAGATTCATTGGAAACCAGCCTAAGAGCAGTACTGTCACAGGAACTCGATGGAAAGAAGCATCCCATCATGTATTTCAGGAGGAAATTGTCACCTGCCAAGAAACATGTGGCCAAAGAACATGAAGCCTTGCCATCAAATGGGCCATCGAAGAACTCCATTACTACCTGATAGGCAGGGACTTACCTCTAGTTACATGCTACAGGCCCCACCTGCAACTGGCTCATAACTGAGGAGGGCAATGTGACAAGGACGGAGCATGACTGCGCCTTTCAGCAAGAGCTCCTCACCATGCTGCTGCGGTGGTGCTGAACAGACAGCACCCCAGCTCAGCTGGAGCGTGGAGAAGACCGCGCCACTTCGGCAGCACGGCTCTACCAAAGTGGCCACTACACACAGTGAGTACTACTGCTCATTATGCTAAGACTGACTCACTCTGTCCTTTTGCCAGCAGGCTCCATCAGAGACAAGCTACTCCCTGCAACGCAATACTTCCGTGCCAGCCCCAACACCCTCTGGGAGCCCTGTTCACTGAGACCTCACTCCTCTTCATCCAAGACATTGCCACTCAACCCGCCACACCAAAGACCTGCACCCAACTCCACAGCACATCCCCTTTCACTGCTTGACCCCAACCTTTTTTTCTCAAATAAAAGAGCACACACTCACCATACCAGTGCCTCAATGTCTATACCTGGTCCCACCACTAGAGGGTGCTACAGTACCTCATGGAGTTTCTATCTTTCAATCATATTACTGTGCTCATATTCCTTATTTTCATTGCTATTCTGACAGTGTGCTTCTGTCATTTTTGACAGTTATTTTGAATTTAGGACAGGGTCTATGCTATTCTAACTTAGAATTCCTATGATGGTTCTGTAGTAGCTAAATTCATATCCTAAAAGATCTTTTTTCCTAAATGCAATTAGGGGACCTCATCAATGAGGTGTTTTCATTTCCATTTATGCATATGCTATGCATCCCCATACACAGCAAGCTGCGATGCGCTTTTCTTTTGACACCTTTCTATCATAGCCAACATTAACCTTTTCAGTAATTTCTGCTTCTGTTAAATCACACAAGAAAAACTAGCCTTCACCCCCATGTGCATCAACAAGCACTGGGTGCCCACTTTTTGGTAGGTACTAACCACTTCATATCTCTATTTTATATTGAGAATTGACTGTTCATTTGCCCCTCGACAGGTGCCATTTAACAATATAATAAATGTTACTCACGTCACCTGATCCACAAACATCACAAACTGCAGCAACTAGTATTATATCCTAAACATCTACAGGAAGACCTGGTACTGCTAAGGTGGCACAAACAAAGCACTCATGCCCAACATAGCCAGCCCTAAATGCAGAACTGTCCTGGAAAACAGAAAATGACCTTGAACTAATGGAGGTTGATACATCACAGCACAATACACCACTGGACCTCTTTCCACTGCACTTTTCAAAGGCTTCTGTGCAGACAATTAGAAACCTGGACAATGGAAAAAAGTTTATATTGTAATATATATTTATATTACCGTAGAGTTCTACAAATTCATTGGTCCAGTCTAAACAAAAAATGGTTCCTCAAACATATGCAGGACTACTGGAAAGAGAACCATATCTACTGTCTCATTTCTAGCAACAGTTATGACAAAGGATAGGTTCAGAACCATTTCCTGGAATCTTCATATGAGTGACCAAGACAAATATGTGGTGAACAACAGGAAGAAGGGGACAGATCATGACAAGTTGGACCCTCTTCTGTTTGTGAAATTCATGGACACACAAGAGGTGTAAGTATGCTCCACAATTCACCAGGCGTTCTCAGGGGATATTGTCTGAAGGACAGTCAAAACAAGAGACAGGATCTGGACTCTAGAAAGTGTTCTGTGCCCTGCTCTGATTGCGGCATATAACAGATATACTGTATAGGTGGAGTTGTCTGATCAACAAGTTGCCATACTATAGTATTATAAAACATAAGTTGTACCAGACACTTCTGGACATTGCCACCGCAAATGCCTACCTTCTACACCATGAAATTGTTCAAGCAACAGGTCAGAACCACCTGAGACACAAGACGTTTATGGAAGGACTGAGGAGACACCTGTGACTGATCTGTTTTATTTGCAAAATAGTTTCCTAGAGTTCATCATGTTTCACTTCTAAAGTTTATACAGGGGGTCCCTAAAGTCTGGATCCATAGGAATCATCCTTACATGAAATATATATATTTTTTTATTTCAGATCCAAGATGGCTTCAAAACAAACAATAGAAGACCGAATTTCATTGTACACAAGTGTTGCAAAGTCCAAGGACATCTGAACATTTGTTGTAATATCTGTATTTAAATAAATAATTACCTATGGATCCAGACATTTGGGAAACCCTGAATTGCACTATTTAGTGTTCAGAAATAAAAATTACTTAGAATTTTCATTTAACTTGTGTTCTTAATTTAGTCAGTAAAAATCTGAGTTTTTTCATAGGTATTTTTTCTTATTTGTGGGTTGTTGAAACGCTTACATCAATACAGCATCTTGTATATAAACAGCATATTATATATAAAAGGTGTGTATGCTGAAAATAATTACCAAACACTTGAGTTAAAACATTTTTAAGGTGTTTTAATACAGCAAAACAAAATCTATGTGACAAAATTAATAAAACTTTTTAGACATCAAAGGGTTAAACAATCTAACTGGACACTTGTGCAACAAGCAACACCTGTCAGTCACATGTTCCAAAATTTCTGCTCACTTGGGAACAGAAAAATGGGAAGGTTCAAACAAAAGCCATGTTCTAAGTTGTTTAACACATCTAGATGTAAATATCTGTAAATTAAATTCTGATCCATCGTCTTATTCATCTCTTGAGCTAAATGTCTTCGGTGTACAACAAAAGGAAAAATTTGGCCTTGCCATTCCATTACCTTCAGAGTGAACTGTTTATATAGGCAAACTGATTATTTAAATATATATTAATTGTTAAAGTAGGCCTGACCTTTGCAATCTTTTCCTGAGCTCTTTAATCTGGTCATTCTTCTTACTCAGAATCTCTTTCATGTTCCGATATGCAGCTGTCTGTTGAAACTTCTTATCTAGTTCCTAAATAAACACACACACAAAGACTGTGTGATACAACCATATTTTTATGTGCAAAACTATAAGTAATGCAGTTTAAAAAGCATGGATGTTTCACATTTTTCATGAAATTTGCTAGAGTTGACTTAAGTGTAAAATTATTAAATAAGTTGTATTTTAAATGCTGTGCATTCTAAATGCACACAGTGTTTTAATTTATGATGAGTTAGGAACACATGTCATGAGTAAAGCCCTGGTCTTTGCATTTATCTAACGAGGTGGAAAATTTGAAACACATTGGTCACTAGTGTTAAAATGTCATGAATGTCATATTTGTAATGATGCTAACAATAGTTCCTTAAAATGCTCACTAATAATGGGCCTCATTTATCAAGCTGCATACAAATAAATTTATTCATAAATCGTTTGCAAGAGCATTTACATAAGAAACTTGTTATTCAAGAATATCCTGTAAATTCAGAAAAACATTTGTATCCTACTCCTGCTCCTGAATGTGTGTAACTTTAAGCATAGAGGATCAAATATACCTCATTTTCATATACAAACAATTTTGTGCAGCTGCTATGTAAGCTGCATTGTTTGAATACTCGTTTGCTTATCAAATGTACTTTTAGAGGATTAAAAGCAACCATTAGATGGCACATCTAAGTCACAATATTTCTGTCCTTCTGGTTTTAAAGTTGAACTGTAATGTTTAGAATTTCATGCACAGCAACATTAAACATTACACAGTGGCCATAATTGTTGTTATTGGGTAAAATTTAAAACCCTCACTGTACGTTCAATAGTATTTACTAATCTAGAAATTGAAAACCCTCACTGTACGTTCAAAAGTATTTACAAATCTAGAAAATCCAGAAAATTAGTATGCAAAACAGACCTTCCAGTAGGTTTAAAAATATTTTTAATATGGAACCCATTAATGCTCAATAACAGTCTAAAATAATACTTAAATATGTGATTTGAGACAACACCCTGTCACATGGTGCTATACTCCCCTACTATTCAATTCAATTTTATTTGTATAGCGCTTTTAACAACAGACATTGTCACAAAGCAGCTTCACAAAAGTATATAAA
>JAQMYM010000035.1:4342243-4363386 GCA_030014255.1 Parauchenoglanis ngamensis
AAGCCGTCTGCAGGTTTACCCACAAGACTTCAACATTTAAAGGGAATCAAGGGAAAAGCTGCACCACACCGATTTACGTTATCTATCTGTTTCATTCTTGCTCATTTTCCTGAACAATGATTTGCTGTTGAGGCCATTAAAAGCTTCATGTTTTGCAATTTTGGCTTTCCCTCATTTTTTTTGCCCAGGAGTGTAAGGTCAGACTGTTTAATGCTCAGAGGTATAAAGGAAAACCTTCTATAAAGGAACCTATAAAGGGTTCTCCTTCTTTTTTTAAAAAAGCAAGGAAAATACACCTGTATTTTTACTTTTAAGGGTGTTAGGATTGACAATTAGTTGCAATTCACTGAGTTGGGTTGGATGGACTTTAATTGAAAAGTAAACTTAAATCCAAATGAGTTAAAAAGTAACATAAAATAATTTTTACATTTCATTTCTGCCTGCTTCTGGTTTAAGGTTATACTGGCAAACCAAACTTTAAAATCTGGTATAGATGAACCCATAATAAAGGTAAGGATTTGTTCAAACCGACTCATTGTGGTCAGAAATGTCCAAAGTTTTCATCCAGAATATACACTAGAGTTGAACATATCTACATGTCATTAAAAGATTTAGCTGCAAAAAATTGTCAAAGAAGTAGATCGTATATTAATAAATATGAATCACAAACGTTTAGATTTCTAACTGCACGATTTTAGCTCTCTCAAAGCTTTTGCCATTAAAAGAAATAAATATAGTAGGAAGTAGAACAGAAATAGCTTTCAGGTAAACCAAGTGTAACAATAGAAGGCTTTCATTAGTTATTCTAGGGCCACAGTCAAGGATAATTGTGTTCTCCGGATGAGTGCAAGGTGTCGTGATTTTAGGTTGGTATTAAGTGATAATCTTCCCAAATTATCCTGCGTTTTGGAACGTGTAAAATCCAAAATGCTCAATATCTATAACCTTGCATTCTGAATGCAACGTCGACAATCTCGTGTGATTTTTTTCTTTAAATCATATGTGAAACTCAATAACCAGTGAAAGCCTAGCTGAAGAATTTGGGATCATTGGTCAAGACTTATGTTTAATTCTGGGCGAATCTTGTAATGTTGATGTTGTCGTGACTGAAGGACAACGTAAAACCAAAAAAATGTGAATTCTGTCATACACTATGACACACTTTCACATTTGAAATGCTGAAATGAAATCATCAGTTAAATTAAGTACACCATTTGTGATATAGATTTGCATGTCATTCATTCATTTCTTCATTCAGTCATTCATTTATTCATTCAATTATGCAGTAATTGATCCATTCAGTTCTGGGTCACAGGAATTATTTTGATGATTTTCTTGGAGCCCAACACAGGAACATCAGGTGTGAGGCAGGAACATTGCATATATGGCACTATGTGCGCACACACACATGCACAATGTGGGGCATTCTAGCTACAGGCATGTTTTTGGGAGGAAACTCACGCAGACACGGGGAGCGAAACCCACACTGTGACCCAGTCTTACAATCAGAAACCATCACAGTGCATCAAAGTGACAGTTCATCACATCCTTTTTCTACAAAAGCCCAATAACAGAGCTTTAGTATGCTGATCGGCTTCCTACTGAGGAGATCAAATTAGTTCAAAATTCATGTCAGTCCTTTTTGTTCCATTTTGAAATTGTGATATTGATGTTTCTCTTCCATTTCTAGATAGGTTGTAAGGTGACCGTCCTTCTGTTCATCTATTTCCTGGCAACAAACTACTACTGGATCCTTGTGGAAGGCTTGTACCTGCACAGCCTCATCTTTATGGCCTTCCTGTCAGACACTAAGTACCTGTGGGGCTTCACTCTGATCGGATGGGGTGAGTAGGGAGCAGGGCTTTTCTTCTTGTTCAGCTGCTCTGTGTGGGTGATTTCATTGATCTTTGACAACTCTGACGAAAGCTCAGCCTTTTTTAAGCCTTGGCAGTGTATTGTGTCCGTTTCTTTATTTCTCCAGACGCCTGACAAGAAGTGCATCTAATTGTATGTCTGCCACTTTAACCCTTAAGATTCAGTCATAGAGTTTTTATGATGCTCGTTTACTAACAAAACGTCTTCACATTGCACCTCGAAAACATAAAGGAAGGTTCACACTGCTGCGGCAGCTTACCTCATTGTTCTTCAGTCGAAATGAAAAAGGAGAAAAATTACGTCTTTTTGGTAACGTTCAATAACATTCACTGGTTTCAATAAGATGGTTCTCAGTATCCTTTAATTGGAGTGCTTTCTTGCGCTTATGAATTATTCTACACATGTGCACACAAATTGGCTAGGAGGTGTAATAATTACACTGGAGAACTACTTGAGATAAAAACATTTTAATAATGCTAAATATCTGTCTGTTCATTCTACACCAATGTTTGAAGTCCGTACCATTACAATAGCTCAGTTTCTTATAACCAGTTAAAAGACACCTAGTCGTGAAGGTTTCATAATTTTGGCTATTTTCTTCATTGCGGAATAATACTGAAGACATCATAACTATGAAATAAAATATGAAGCATGTACGGAATTATGCGGCAAACAAAAAAAAAGTGATAATAAAGCAAAATATGTGTCATATTTTAGATTCTTCACAGTAGGCAGCGTTTACCTTGATGAAGCTTTGCACACTATCGGCATTATCTTCCATAGCTCCACGAGGCCGTCACCCGGAACGCGTTTCTGGGAACGGCTGGGAAGAGTTAATTAGTGGAATTTCTTGCCTTCAAAATCCATTTGAAACAATTAAATAGTAAATAATCAAAATACAGTAAATAGCCCTATTCGACAAGTGTAGGAATCTATATCATGTCAATAACTGTTCAACTAATCGAAATGAACATTTATTTATACATACAGTATTTATTTATGATTAAATACTAGCCAGCAATTATGTTTGAAGCTAAAGCATGGTAAAAAGCTTATGAAGACTACGCTAGGTCATTAAAAATTGAAATATTATTGGCAAACAAGAGCAGATTAACTGTATTGGCAATTAACTTAATTAACTGCAATTAAGTTACTTAAAAGACTAAAACTTCCACCAACTTAAGTCACTTAAAAGAGTTTGTAATGAACAGCAATCGGCGTTCAACTATACTTCCCAGAACACAAAGCAGCCTACAGACAAGGCCAAAGGCATCCAAAGGCCTGTCGTTTCCAAGCCTTGCTATATTGTCACATTGCTATTCTGGTTTTGATTATTGTTCTGGTTTCCTGATTATTACCTTGCCTGGTTTATGTTGTTTGCTCATCGCCTGACCTCTGCCTGTTTCCTGACTGAGTTTCTGCCTGTCGGCTTGGATTTGTTTACAAGCTTCACCAAAGCTGTGTTTTATGTGCACTTGCATCCACACCTGCCTTCTTGGCACTCAGGAGATGTTTGAGCTCGTAGGAGCTTCATATTTCACTGGTATAATTTTCAGCAGAGCATTAGCATGCAAAAAAACATTTTTACATTTAAAGCAACAAGTTTAAAAAAACTTGGGACAGGGAAATGTTGTAATGCTAAAAATAAACACTCTCGCACCTGATTAGATTAATTGGCAACGGCTCAGTAACATGACTGGGTATAAAAAGGGCATCCCAGAGAGGCGGAGTCTCTCAGCGCTAAAGATGGGGAGGGGTTCACCACTCTGTAAAAGACTGCATGGGTAAATAGGCCAACAATTTATTAATATTGTTCCTCAATATAAAATGGCAAAGAATTCATCATCTAAGGTACATAATCTCATTAAAAGATTCAGAGAATCTGGAGAAATCTGTACACGCAAGGAACGATGTTGAAAACCAGTATTGGATGGCTCTCAGACGTTAAAAACAGACAGGATTCTGTAGTGGAAATCACTTTCAGGAACTCAGGAACACTTCCAAACCCTTCGTCTGTGAACACGATTCATCGCTGCATCCACAAACGCAGTGTTAAAACTCCACCCTGCAAAGAAGAAACTAGATATAAACATGATCCAGAAACGTCGCCGCCTTCTCTGGGCCCGAGCCCATTTAAAGTGGACTGAGACGAAGCGGAAAACTGTCCTGTGGTCGGACGAATCAACATTTTTAATTCTTTTGGAAATCATGGACGCCACGTCCTCTGGGCTAAAGAGGAGAGGAGCATCAGGCTTGTTATCAGCGCACAGTTCAAGAACCTATATATATATATATGCAGGTTTTGGAGCAACATATGCTTCCTTTTTCCAGGAAGGCCTTGTTTATTTATTTCGAGACAGTACCATTCTTCTGCCCGTGTTACAGCAGCACGGCTCCCTAGTAGAAGAGTCTGGATGCTAAACTGACCTGCCTGCCGTCAAGATACATGCTGTCACATATTGAAAACATTTGACACATCATGATATGAAAAATATGAAAAAGGAGACAAGAATGGGACAACATTTCTCTTTCAAAACCCCAGCAGCTGGTCTCCTCAGTTCCCAAACATTTACAGAGTGTTGTTCAAAGAAGAGGTGATGCAACGCAGTGGTAAACACGCCCACGTCCCAACCTTTTTTTGAAACGCGTTGTTGGCCGGCGTCAAATTCAAATTCAAATTCAAAATGAGCATATATTTTCAACGGTCTTCGTTCCCTTCTTGAACCAACACTAGTTTTGTTCAAAGGCTCTTTGTATACATATATGCAGCTAATATGAGCAAAACCCATTTGCACTGCTTGTATGCTGAGCAAGTGGATAACAGCTATTTGAGCTTGGTTTAGAACCACTAAACAAAGTGTCGTCCCAGGAAACTGACAGTGTAAAATAATCTCCCTTGATTTGCCAGTTATGCCTAGCGTTTCTTTATAGATTTTTTTTTCTCTAGGACATACCGGATATATATTGGTATAAGCTAGAAGCAACTAACGCCTCATTTACGATTGAAAGTCACAGTGCTTCTCCTGTGTCCTCTGTCATTTCACAAATTGCAGTAACGGTATGTTCAGAATTGTATAAATCACATTTATTCACCTGCACTTTAGAGAAACACCTACACTTTCTCTGGGTTTTTTTTTTTTTTTTGTATAACTTTATTTATTTGTCTATTGCACTTGATCCGGTTCTCCTGATTGCGCAGAGCAGCTTTGATATACAGAATCAGTTTTAAGTTCTTTATGGGCCTAATCGGCCTATTTGTTAGGAAAAAACACCAAAATGTGTCATTTGTACCAGCTGTGTAATTGGCCTTGTATAACAGAAAATATGCAGAATGCAAATCAGATTTATAATTGGTTGGTGGATAATAAGGCTCTACAATGTGCTTTCTCTGCCTAAATGAGTACGTTTAGAAGAAGCATGATGAGAGGCTATCGTAGAACTCGCGTTTCACACAACAAAGAGTGCAAACATCACAGCGCAAGAGTCACACCGCATGTAAATTATACTGTCGCATGATTATGTTGGTATGTTGCCTTTCATCATAAAATTCACTTTCACTCTTGCGACAACGAGTCATATGAAAAGCTAATATTAGAGAGCACAACGTTCCTCTGGTCCGTAGCCATTTCCCAGCAGTCTCATCAGCCTACAAACATGGTCGCCGAGGACTGCGTTTCGCAGCATGCCCCAACACTTCCTCAATCACAGTCTCCAAGTTACAGATTACCTGTTTGTCACTCTGCTCACTATTTAAACTGCTTTGTTTCTGCTAGTCCTTGCCAAGCCTTGCTTGTTCACACAGTATACTAAACTTGTGGGTGAGCTTGTGTGGGGAGAAAGATCCTGTTGGCCTGGGGCGAAAATCTCGCAGCCCTTCAAAATTCTGGTGTAGACTCTGGCCCTGATTGTGAGCAGGTCTGTGTGATCAGAATGGAGAACGTGAAAGTGTGCACGCATGGTGGGAACCGTAGTCCGAGGCAGCCATGTCTGCAGGCCGCAGTGTGTACCGGGAACCTCCTATCAGGCCCCAAACTCGAGAGCTCGTGGTCTCCGGACAACAGGGCGAATGTGTTCCTGTTGTGATACGAGCGTCTCTTCTGGTAAAGTGTCTAGTATAACATTCTCGTCACCATTTGTTAATGATTTTTGTGCTGTGGAAATCTCAGCCCATGCACAATTAAAAAAAACAATGAAACAAAAACCTTTTATGTATTTAGTAAGCCTCCTGCATTTATTCCCACAGAACATCAAACACAAACAGAAGTCTTTAAAACCTACGGAGTGCAAACTTTACCTGTTACACAAAATTCAACCCAAATCCAAGTGACCTAGAGGCCATACACACAATCGTTTGCTTTTTCCAGATGTTCTGAGCTCGTTCCCATTTAATTTAGGAAATCTTCATTGTACAAATCTTACCTGCTTTTGATGGCTAATCATCAGCTCACTGAGTTCATCCTGCTTAAGCAACCACCTTTTTGACAGCCACCCAGTTCTTGTGTGAAACAATGTGCAAAACCAGGTTTTTCAAATGTACTTAAAGCTTAAATCTTTTACAAAGGTAAACACAGTACATTCAGATTTTTCTCAAGTATGTACATTGAAAGTCATGGTAAGGCTCATGGAAATGACTCATACTATACTGCACAGACTATAGAACAAAACACCTGCAGGTTCCTACACCACAAGTGCAAGAACTGTCAATCTAATTGAAACAAACATGAATAAAATACGTACAAATAAAACAGTACAATAAAACAACACCCCTGAAGAGGAACGCCTTCCACATGGTACTCTGAGCTCTGAGCCCGCTCGAGATACAGCACTTAAACAAAGCCTAATGATCACTGTAATGCTCTTTTGCTCTGGTTTTGATTTCAGGTGTACCTGCCCTCTTTGTGTCAGCCTGGGCAATCGTAAGGGCAACAGTGGCGGATTCCAGGTGATGGACTTTTGCATGCTCGCTGTCGAAAATAATCAAATATCAAACCGTTATCTAATGTGAAAATGGCTATGAGCTTAGCTTACGCATACATTATAAATACTATTATATGAACATATCTTATATTGATATTAATATTATATTATACTATAATAATATTAAGCATTAATTGATTTCTCATGTTTGTACGTATGCATTTTATACGAGTCTGATAATCTGTGATTTATTTCTCTGCATTTATATGACCTCAGTCCTCAGGATAGAAAGCTCATTGTTAAATTTTATAAAAGATTTAGTGTTTAAAAATGTTTCACTAACTTTGGTGCACTGGGTTTATATAATTTTGTCCATATGACTTAGACTTTGCTGCTAAAGACACCATTCTTTGTGAAGAAATAAATCACACTCATCATTTCTGTCCGGGTGACACAGAGCGGGTTTTAACGTCAAGGCAAATTAACGCGAGTAGATTAGAGCTCTTTTAGATCGCAGCCAGCTTTTGTATATTTTGTCATTTGCATATTTGCCACGATAAAAGCTCAACATCAAAGGTTAGCCTGCTAATTGTGTCCCAGCCTTGAGAGCTAGCAGAGTTAGATAGTTCAAGGTTTTAATCCAGCTTTATAATTACGACCAATGGCAAGCCGGGTAGAGTAAATGAACGTGAGTAGAATGAATCATTTTTTTGTGGGGAAGAAAATATGATATGCTTTTAATTTTGTTTGTTTGTTTGTTTATTTTTCATTGAAATAAGAACGTTTGCAGGCTTGTGGACTAACATTTTTTAAATAATAATAATAATAATCATCATTTTTCTTCTTTCATCGTGAGCTTGGCGCAGTCATCTGTCCCTGTTTTGTATGATTCAGATACTGTATGTACTGTATACGCATGTCCTGTGTATAGATTTTATTTAGCATTTCATTCATATATCCATCCAAATGAACTATAATTTTTCTAAAAACTGTCTGGACTCTCTACTCTTCACTCTCTAAATGTCTGTTCTTTTTTCCCCAATACACTCCATTAGTCTTACCCGGTGGAATTACATGAGTTATTAGTCATATGTGTGCTTAAAATATTCCCTGCAATCATGCACTCATTCAGCTAAATCTGTGTTGGCTTCACGTGAAGAGCCGCAGCGTCACTCTTTTTTTAAACCCTGTTGCAAAGAAGACGATGCTTTAGGGAATTCCATGAGCATGTGAGATTGTGTAACGCTCCAGTTTGGGTCAGCTTTCTGAAATCTAGTTCATTACTAATAACCAGCATCTGTTATATAGCGACTAGATCATGCTCCGGGATCGTTAAGTCGTTCGCTGTTACAAGTCTTAAGCCTAAAGCCTGCTTTTAAGCAGAGAATAGTAGTCATGAGCTAATGACAAGATTAGCCCTTGACATTAAATTAGCAGCCAGTGATTCAGGCAGTGGGATATGATTTGTATACATAAAAACAAGCCCGTTCAGAAATATTCCATTCTCGTGTAGCGTACTAATCTTTGAAGGGATAATTATCCTCCGAGCCCAAGGGTGCAGAACGATTCCGATTGGACCTGGAGCGTGTAAAGCGTAAAGCAGGCGGAGAACCTTTTCTGCACTGGAAAATTCCCATATTAACACCTAGAGATTTTCTATAACAGCTACATTATTTTTGCGTGAAGATTCCCAATAAGGCACAACAATGGCTTGTTTTCTTCCCTTTGTCACTGTCTTCCCACCCCCTCCCTGTATCACGCACCATCTTGGCCCCTTCTCCCTCTCCGCATGCATTACCTACTCCGTTTTCCAAATCTCTCCCTAGATGCTGGGAGCTAAGCGCAGGCAACATCAAATGGATCTATCAAGTCCCCATCCTGACAGCCATCGGGGTAAGTGAGGAAAGAATGTCACGCATGCGATGAACACTTCATAAGAAGCTGAGTGTGCCTTCGAAAGAGCTGAAAGTCTGAGGCGGCCTTGCATACGGCATAGCAAATTGCCTTGACCCAAATCTTATTTTTCTCCCCACCAACTGTGAGCATGAAGCTCCTGTGGCACGTGAAGCAGATATCAAACACGTTAGCCTCCTCACTGTGTACAGGTGCATTTGTCTGTGAGACGCATTTAACGGGATTAGCAAATCTTTAATCATTGCACCAAGCGCAGGTTTGATCTGTGAAGTCGGTTAGGACTGTTTGTTTGACAGTAAACACATCAAGTCTTAACAGAACAATGGGAGAAGCACAACGGGGAACTAATTACATATCAGACGACTCCTCATGTTCAGCCCAGGTATTGGGAATATGGTACGGAAAATGAAAAAGAAGGAGAACAAAGCTTTAAGTCTAAACCACAAAGAAAATGCTTTAATATTTATTCGTTTTTATTGAAATAAAGTTGTTAAGTCAGGAAAAATATATCCCTTTGAGATATTTGATAATTACGTTATACATACATAATGCTGTTGTTATAAGGTTCACGTGATTATTCCGTTCTGTCAGATGTAAAGGTTTTACGAAACGTTGCGTGAAGCAGAGTGAATCATTTTCCTAAATCCGCATGTGTTTGAGTTTTATTCCACAGCAATTTTTTATTTATTAATAACTCGCGTCATGATTCAGAACCATACATAGTCTTTTTTTTCCTCTTCCTTGAAGTTAAACACACAAAAGCAATGCAGCTTATTACAGATATACCGGAAAGCACAGACACTAGAGACTCTTAAATAAATGTTTCCTTACGAAAAGCTTCACCACGTTGTTGTTTATCATATAACGGCACTTTTTACAAACCCTGTTACTGTTAATGTGCCGTTGTGAGTGAGCTGTTGATAAAGAAATGTTAATGTATTACTACAAGCACGTTAATATTCATAAAAGCTGTGATTTGCATTACAGCTGGTAGGAAATGAATCACTCTTCTGACCAATCGGAATCTAAAATTACTAAAATGAACGTAATTCATGTTGTTCAGTCGTCTTGGTGTTACACACAAGCAGGGAATGCTCACACACACACACACACACACACACACACACATGTGCACCACAGGATTAAGAGGATTGGAATGAATCATTCAGAAGTTGGAGCACTAGGGGTTGTTGTTTTTCCTCTACGCCATTTAGCCCTTAAATGTGGAAAAAAGCTTCAGGTCTGCTTTTAAAACGGTTTGAGTTCTCAGAAGAAATTGGCCTGGAAAGCCTTCGGAGTGGCCTGTACATGCGTGTCTCGTCTTTTTCATCGCTTAATCAAACTTTGCGAAGACCAGATTTGCAATTATATTCCAAATATAGAAACACTTCACATTTCCAGGTATTTAGAAAAGGAGGAATGAATACTCCTATAATGCAGCAATTTACATCAGACAGACATTCAGGAAGCAGGTTATCAAGCCTGCAACAGCATCCAAGGCAAGCGGTACACTGTCGGCTGTATTGCTGATTAATTTGATTGGCTGGTCATAAGTGCGAGTGTGAATGGTCATGGGACGCAGGACTGGACACCTTGACACCTCTTCTGTGAATCAACAAATCCGGAGTCAGAATTACGACTGTGTCTGGAGGATAAATGGTCATCTGGGATGATTGGTTGATTTGTTCGACTTAATAATTGATGCAGTCAGACATGAACTGATCACATTTTTGAATGTATCTGCTTGTACATTGATGCAACATGGTCTGCGGTTGAATGCAGCAGGAAATGAAAATGTAGTGAACTCCGTTCTCTCCAAATAGCTCTTCAGCAGCGTGGCTTTATGTATTATTAATTCGAGTCAAGTCTATTAGTGGGTTCCCCTCGGTGCACTGGTGCGCTGGGGAGATATGAGCACAGTGAGCTTAGCTGATTTGCAGAATAATTTATATGGTAGACTCACAGCACTGATGACACGGATAGAACTCTGTATGTTATGAAAGTCTGAAGGAACTGAACTGTGGGATTATAAGGCAGCAGTTCAGTCGATGTGCTATAATACAGCCGCTTTCCTAGGTTACTAACATGGCAACTAAGATAAAATCCGTGTTTTATAGATAACGTCAAATTATAGACAGTTTATTTATCTGCGAATCGCTCGCTGTGCGCACGCGGTTTTCTGCAGTTTACACCCGGCCTCTGACACACCGTAGTTTTCCGAAGTTGGCCTTGCGTTGGCCTTGTAAATAAATAATTACATGTACATCCTGTATGTGAGTTCCGTTTTATTTGACTAGGTTTAACATGCATGAGGACGAAACCTTGAAAGGAACCAAGCTCAAAAGAGCTGATAAAGATTCCAACGTTAAACATAAAAGTAAACAGAAGCGGCTGGGTTGTCATGGACTCGTGTCCCGTGCAGGGTGGAGTTCCAGCTCCTATCCAGTGCTCCCGGGATAGCCTCCCAGCTCCACCATGGCCCTGACCGGGATAAAGCGGTTACTGGAGATGAATGAAAGAATGAATGAATAATAGTCTGCAATACCATTCTCTAAAAACTACTAATGCATGCTCAGTCCGTTCACTTACGCTTCAGATCACCTCTCCCGAGTTTTGCGTTCACTCTGGCTTTTTGTTTAAAAAGCAAATTGTTTTTAAAAAATGCAGATGTTCAACAGATTACATTTTGCAGAGAAATTCCCCACATAGCATGCGCATTCACACACACACACACACACACACACACACACACACACACACAGACAAACAACCACTGGCCAAATGTGTGCAAATGATGTGGTTGCTAATTTGGAAAATGTCACCGCAGTGTTATTTTGGATCACTGCGCATGTTCCTAACAATTTATAGCTTTAGACGTAACTGAATATTCATTCAGGTGCTGACTGCAGTCAGTCATGTGTTAACAGGTTATGTTGCTTAATCATGGGAAGAAAGTCGAATGAAGGAGACTCCAACTCTGTCTGTTTATTACATGGCGTGGTGATTCAGTAAACACTCAGGAGAAGGGGGTGCTATCTTACAGTCAAAGTCGAAATGAAATCTAATCGTATGTTCAAACAACATCAGAAGTATATACTGTACAGCGCCATGATCTTATGTCATTTATGTGCATGATCACAAAATTACAGCCCCTACAGTTCCAATCCAAACTTTTATATGGTGTAGAGGTGCTATTAAAAAGTACAACCTGCACTTTCACATCAGGAAACAGTCAATTTAGCTTGCGTGCTACTGTAGGAACCCCACAAACAAAGGCTTTATGAACAGAATGGCTAGCGACAGGGATGTGCTCTTGGTATAAAAGAGCTATCTTTCTTGTATCACCTTCTTTGTTTGGTTTATTCGCTGGCCTATATCTATATCTATATATATATATCTATATATATCTATATCTATATATCTATCTATCTATATATATATATATATATATATATATATATATATATATATACAGGCCAGTCTTGTATTATACCACAAATAAATGTCAACTCATTTGTTTTTTGATCCAATTCACGGTGCAATTCAGAGGCTAGAGGGTTTTTTTATTTATTTTTTTATTATTATTATTATTATTTTTTTTTTTTTTTTATTCAATTCAGAGGCCAGTTTTAACCCTGTTAGAAATCTGACTCACAGGCCCCCGACTGTGTACGGACATTCAGCAAGCAATTAGCAGTTTTCAAATAATTTCTCAACCAGCAACATAAAAGCCATTAATCCAACCGCTAAACAAAACACTCGTGATTCAAACAAAAACAGCCATCTGGTGGCAGCCCGCAGTGACAGGCTCTGATTCTCAAACCGTGATTATATCTGTGAGACGGTTAGTAAGCTCAACACCTGTCAAATCCTAATGAATTTGCTGCGTTGTCTTTGACAATGACCTGTACACAAATTCGGTTTCTAGCCAGCCGTTGAAATGACGTGTATTTTCTAACTTCACATTCACTCAGCTAGTAGATGATGGGTTTGGGTTTTGTCTATCTGTGTGACTAGGAGATATTCTGAAACGTTGACAGCTATATAAAGAGTACAAGGGGTTTTTATGCTCTAAAAATGTCTGGAATATAAGACTGTTTCTTTGTAGCGAGGATAATTGAATTGAATATCACAGTCACCGTGCTGACGATTACGTATCTGATTTTCCACTTCTGTAAGCAATTTATCACCCCAGTGATTCTGTTGTTCCTCCCCCCCCAAATTCTCTCTTTCTCAGCTAAACTTCATCCTGTTTGTGAATATTGTTCGGGTGCTGGCAACCAAGATCCGGGAGACCAACGCAGGCAGATATGACACAAGAAAACAGTACAGGTTTGTACAACAGGTGTTCATTTCATAAATACTGATCCTGTTGGTACTGAATTAAGAAATACTCGCTGAAACACTGATATCGGAATTCCTGAAGTGAATTAAGGAGCTGAGCTTTTAATGCTGTCAAGTCTTTTCATCCAAGAGAGCCTGAGTGCATGCTCCAGGAATAATTGTCTTTCGTTAAAAGAAGGCAAGGAAGAACCACTAGAGCTGCTTATGGACAACGTAATTTGATTCCGATCACAGTATCGGTATTCCACTATTAGACCTCCTCTTCTCTTCGGTGCTGCGTGTTTGCTGATTTAGATCCAGTAAATCTACAAAGCAGGAGCTTTAACTGTTCTTTCATTGCAAATAAAGTGATGATAATCACTACCTTTTGCTTTCTAGTGTTAAAAGGCCATTTGTCGATATAAGCGTTCACTCAGGGAACAAGAAAACTGCAAAGGCGTGCAATTTGGTCTGGTTAATAACAGTAATCAATCCAGGGCTTTTGGACGCTGTTCCACTGCAGTATATTACTGGGCAGATGGCATTGTTCAGTCAAGACCACATCACCTTTGTTTACCAAATTATACGAGAGGGTGCAGTCACGTTTTGTTGTTTAACTGCGTGCTTTTAATTGGCTCCATCTCTGACCTCTCAATATAGAATTCTTGCAATATGACTAATTTATTTTGGGTTAGGTATATCCTCTCAACTCGGTTATTACTAAAGATTTAGATTTTGGGTGTAATGGAGAGCATTATCATATCACCTCGGTTCTTCTATGGGAGTGTGTTGGTGGATCATTCGAGGATTTATGTCCAATATTGTCTCTAGTCATTGCCCATATAGCAGTCTCCAATATGAGCCCTGAAATGTCAGACTGAAATTATTCTAATACTGTGAATTTCTACTTGAAATATCCTGATAATACAGAACTTTGTGTAAAATGTGATTACGTGCATTGGTGCGGTGGCACTGAGGTTCACACATTTTCCATAAGGATTCCTATGTACTGTATGTTTCCATAAGGATGTTTTCAATAAGGATCTATAGGCTAATTTGTGTCCATGTTCTGAAATCTTATCTATTAATTACCTTACACCCCCCCCCAACACACGCACACCCTTTGCCTGTAACCAGGAAGCTGGCTAAATCCACGCTGGTGTTGGTGTTCGTTTTCGGCGTACACTACATCGTGTTTGTGGGGATGCCGCACACCTTCAAGGGACTCGGCTGGGAAGTGCGCATGTACTGCGAGCTCTTCTTCAACTCTTTTCAGGTACTTAATGATTGGTTAAATGCTCTCATAAATAATGTAATCAGATATCAGATTTAATATGCAAGCCCAGATGCATGCAATCGCCATTCAAGGATAACATTTTACCAGGTACATAGACACACAGGTCCCTGTGGAGGCACTGAGCAGGAATGATGGAGCACTTATCACTCGGTACATCGTAATAAAGGAATGGTTTGGTAGACCGTTATGAACTAAACGATAATTACGGAGTCTTGTATAGCTACATAGGAGATACTTGCTGAGTAAGTTCTCATGTGTTTCACTTTAGAGTACTGTTCCATATCATCATCTCCATGTGAAGTATGTGGATGGATGGATGGATGGACTGTAGTGATTTATAGCCTTATTTGTATGTACAGAAGGGAAAGAGTGTGTTGACCTCTGCCTCCACTGAGCATGCATTTTTAGTTTTATAAATAGTGATTTATATCTGATATAATAAATATGATACATTTTGGACACGCCTACCCATTTTTCTCTATTTTCACCACTATTTACACTGAAGACATCAAAACTATGAAATAACACATATGGAATTATGCGGTAAACTGAAAAGTGTTTAAAAAACCCCAAATCTTTCATATTTTAGATTCTTCACAGTAGGCATCGTCTCCAGGAACCACTCAACTACGACAGATCATCATTACTTTTAGATGTGAAGTGCCTGTGTGTATATCTGTATTCATGACTTAGTTGTTAATGTAGTTAAACTCATTCAGTCCTGCTTAGTCCCTGCGTAGTTTTCTATGACTTTTTGAGCAGTGTTGTGAAGTAATGTAATTAATGTAAATGCAATTTAACAACTTGATCTCAAACCTGTTTTGTATATTGTAACCGTGGAAAACGCTGAAAGATTGAACGCAGGTTTTCTTCCCGGTGCTCCGTGTTTGTAAGTTTCTTCTGATAAAGGCATGTTGGAAACACAGCAGGTGAAGAAATTGTCAAAAGCCTTTTCAGAGGAAATGGAAATTTCTATTTATTAGGACAGATACAGATGGGAGAATATTCCCTTCTACACACAGAACTTCTATTACTACCAATGTATTCACTGTCAAAGTACAATGCGATGGAAATTTCTCAGTTCGCTCGGTGCTGTGCGCACAGTAGTCTTGAAAGCTGCTGTTTGCTGTTCCGCAGTAAGTGTGTACAATGCTAGTGCAAGAATTGTGCAGTATTTTGTAAAATGAAATATCTTCAGTTACAGTTTTGATTCCAAGTCTTATGCATCTAATAATTTTATTCGTGAGCCGTTCAGACTAAGCCCGTGCTCTTGATTTGCACAGACCTCACTCCTCTCTCTTGCGACTATAAAGTAATAATAATAATAATAAACTTTATTTGTACAGCAATTGTCATACAAGGAATGCAGCTCAAAGTGCTTTTACACACAACAAAGGCTACAAAATAGTAATTAATAAACCACACAATAATAAACAAAGATAAACCACTCAATCCAAAGAGCGTAAAACAGGGTAGATCATATAAGTAAAAGAACCCATCCATCCATTATCTATAGATTTCGATATAGATAGATATAAATTAGGTATACAGTAGATATATAGATATATATCTATAGATATCTATACATTTAATAATGTCCAGGCCTGTAACACAATTGGTACAGTGTTTTGGGACAAGCTGCTTCTCCAATTTTTATCTTGTGGGACTCGGTGATGTAAGAGGGTGCTAAACTGTTAAGAGCCTCGTACACATGGAGAAGGACTTTCACATCGATATCGAACGGACACAGGAAGCCAGTGCAGTGCAGCCAGAACGGGTGTAAAATTCTCTCTCTTCCTTGTTTGCATTGAAAGTCTAGCAGCAGAGTTCTGAATGAGCTGTAGTCTTCCAATTGATTTTTTTTATTTGGAACAGAGCTCTACAGCAGTCTAGTCTACTGGAAATAGAAGTGTGAATGAACTTCTCAGCATCCTGTTGAGTTTAAAACAGGCATACGTTTGCAATATTTCTTAGAAACAACTGTTTTAATGTGTGACTGATTACGGACAGACAGGTAGTTAGGGAACATAAGGCATGTATGTCGTACGGGGCGACAAAAACGTGTAATTGTGTACCATCAGCATGGCTGTGAAAGCAAGCCAGCTTCCTTGTATAACACCACAAGATACGTCATGTTTCTTCGATATATGATCTCCAAGGCTAACATAAAATTGTTTCTCTGTAATGTATGTTCGAAAGCAGTTCAGGGCACATTCAGAGAGACCCACCCAGTTGATTAGAATGCTGTGGTCAGTTGTGTTGAATTCAGGACTCAAATCTAAGAGGATAAGAACTGAGAGTCTATGATCATTAACTATCTTGTTTATAAAGGGTGGCTTCAGTATGACAGCTGCTGTTTATCCTGAAAATCCTACGTGCAGTTTGGGCATCTTGCACTTTCTCGTCTTCTTCTCTCCCTGCCGCTTCACACGCTAAGCTGATGCATTTGCACAAGGCAAGATTTGTGTTTTGACAGAAACATATACTACCCAAACTTACACTGGTTCACTTATACGCATCCGGTACAGGTGGAGATAAGTTAAACCTCCCGACAATCCAATTCAAGTCCCAAGTGCAACCTTATAGCTCAGATTGGTCTTTCACATTGATATTCAGTTAAGAGTTCTTTGTACACGCTCCACATTTCCATGTTCCTGATTTTTAAACAGGAATATATCAGTAAAGCTTTACATTACCATTCCCTTAGCTAACATTATTTGCTGCATTAATTAACATTAATAAGTATTAGACTTCACTGTTAATACAGGGTCATTACTGTTACTTAATTAAATAAAGGGTTTGTTCATATTTGTCATCGTGGGCTTAATTTTACTTTACTTATTGATTCATGCAATAAATAGGTTCATAAGCATTGGTAAGTGTAGACGTGATAACTCTTATATTTATAATTGTGTCCAATTACATTTGAGCATGTGAAAATAGAGTGACCGTGTAAAAAAAGGCTGAATGGTTAATGCAAAATGTTTGTAAAACCCCTTGAAATTTTACACTGCTATGACATCTTGATGGCTTTTTTTTTTTAATTCCATTGTGGTGCTGTAAAGAGGTAAAAATGTGAAAATTTTGTCACTGTCTAAATTTTTATGGAAGTAACGGTGTTTGTTATTTAATAAAAATGTAACCGTTTATTGTTTGCCACTTTGTTAACTTTTTTGTTATAACTATTTTTGTTATTATTATTACGTATTAATGCTGAAGATGATGGTATGGTCATGTTAACTATCCCGTTAAAAATGTACGCTAAGGGAATGTTAATGTAAGATGTTACCGATATATTTCAGAGTAATTTGGGCTAGTCCGCAAGAGAGTCATAGCAATTAAGCAGTGGAAACAGGCCGTGCCAAATATCCACTTTCTGGACCGTTTTTGTTTTTTTCCTGATGACAGAGGATCATGCAAATTTAATCCTCTGAGTATACTCCTAGCCAATGCATCCACTCCAGTCCCCGTGCAGCCAGCTCTCTGGGTCTGACTCACAATGTTGGCCAAGGGTTTTTTTTTTTTTTTTTTTTTGCTAAACAGCTCTCAAATGCTAATTCAGGATGAACTGGCATGTGCCCCCAAAGCCAAAAAAATTCTGTTGAAATGCCATTCGCAGTTTAATGAAATGCGTGCAAAAATCGTTATACCTTATAAACTTTGTAATCCATCTAAAATCTGACCTAACAAATACCTTTACAAGCGGCAACTGCCTACTTTCTGCCATCTCATTTAAACTCTGCAGATAACTGAGAGTTGATATAACTCGAGAACGCAGAGCCTCAAATGTCAGTATATTCAGTAGGGAAAAAAGGATATCAACTTGCCTGCGTGGTTTTAAACATGAAGGGCTCTGTTTTTTTGCCGATGAAAACATTGGGTGTTGCTTTGGTTGGTGCAAAAAGGTGGGATTGATTAATAAATGCTTATTCCCGCCTCCCAAGACGCCTTCTTAATGCTGGAATACATAAAGTGCAGCTTTATAAGTCTTGTTCCACTTTTTACAAGCTTGCTATTTATTTCCCTACACGTCTTCATCCAAATACTAACTAAATACAATAGACTGAATTACTTCACATTTAATAAATTAGGATAAACAACTTATTTGATGCTGCTAAAGACTAAGACACAGCAAAGCCCACACCAAAGCAGAGATAGAAATGAATTCAGATCTATTCTATGACAACATTTATTGTTTAAAATATAACATTTAATTAAATAGTAGTCAGCAATAGCAACGCTGGAAGCCTAAAACATTATGAGTCAGTTTTGCACTTCACACAAAGTTAGGTCAACTCTCCAACATTTTTGGCCCACTTTCTGTCACATGACCTTATTTAGGCTCACTCTCAAAAAACGATCTGCTCATCATCAAAAAATACAATGACATAACTGTATGTATGCCACCACCTTATATGTCTGCATATAAACTGGAGGCACCATATTTCTACATTGGCTATGTTTTGTCACTGTTGAACTTTTCTGCTGTCTGGATTTTAAGATGTATGGCCTAGTTGAGCGCAGACTTCCGCCAAGGCCAAATGCCACATCCCTCAACGTTCGTAAAAGGGAAACTAAATCCATGGATCTGCTCCAAAATTTTATGGGTTCTTCCTTTGCCCATTCTATACCCTGACACCAAATTTCATGGAAATTGGTTTTGACAGTATCGCGCAATCCTACTTAAAATGCATTTGGTAAACAAACGAACAAGCAGACAGTCTCAGTCATAGCGACATTTCCCAGTTCCTACAGATTAACAAAAAACATGATGCTACCACCACCATTTGGTAGATTATAATATATAACCAAACCCTGGTTGATACCTTTCCAGAACTTGGTCCTGGACGTTGTCCTTGGTATTGATAGATTACAACGTTATGTGCAATCCCCATTACATCTCTGAGTTGTAACATTACAGCATACAGAAGCTTTATTTGTTTCCAAACTCACCTCCCTCCATGACAAAAGTATCAGAATGCCTTTCGATTATAAATATAAAAGAGTAAATAGAATAAAGAAAGATTTCATGATTAGATAAATGGCCATCAAGTGAGTGAGTAACCTGACTGGCCTTGTTTAGCTTGTTTTCTTGCTGTGATCACGTTGACTTATGTTTAAGCAGATGTAGAGTATATTGCTAGCCTTTAACAGAGCTACCAGGTTGCTCACTGATCTAATGAAATATTAATGGTCTGGGGGCCTGAACATTCTTTATTGGGAACATGTGTAGGGCCCAAATGTGATTGCACAGGGGCCCACATTTTCACCACTGGTAAAGCGGATTAGATTGGTAAAACTCTTTAAATCTCCAGCAATATGTAGTGATTTGATTTTTTTTAATCATAGCTCATATGAAAGATCATAAAGAAAATCATTTTCAACCATTAAGCAACATGTGCGTTGCCGTAATGATATCCGAGGTAATTAGTGCACTATGTAGTGATCCAAGAGCGTTCAGTTCTATTGGAAAAAAAAACAAGTGAGAATTTATCTTTTATGTTTTGGAATCAAAATATCATATATTGTTCATATACTGTTTTGAAAACAAATATAGAGCTTCAAGAGTGGGTGGATTTCAGTCCCATTAGACAAGGCAATGGATAAATGCATACTGACTCAGTAGCTTTCTAGCATTTAGAACAAAAAAACCCCACAGTCGGCCAAGTGGACCGGTGCTTTAACACCCACAGCACTTATTGTCTTTAGAACAGAACCACTAATTATTATGAACTATTAAAAAAAAACAAATCAACCTGTGTATAATTAGGGCGTGAATCTCATTTGGAGGTTCTTTGATTAGTAATGGCACATTTAAGGCCAAAAATAAAATGCTCCTCCAAGTATGTTAAATGAAATGTGCTTAAATGGAAAACTATGCTACAGTAGCCTTGTATAACTTTTAATGAACCAGTCGTTATCATTTCTAGTGTTTGATATTTAACAATTGTGTTTTTTATTACGTTCCTGAAGAAGGTAAAAATGTGTATTCATTTATGCCTTCCCTGTAAACTGTGGTCTAAAACTGAACAAAGAAAATGAAAAAACAAAAGAAACAAAACTAATTTGTGACAAATTATGCTCTGTTTGATTAGCAAGCAACAGTCCTGTGCGTTTTGTCTGTGTAGTTTTCTGCTCATCCATGACTTTCTGCTAATCACTGACAAACAGAGGCTTCACAGGCCTACAACAGTGTAAATAAATAATTCAACTCAACACAACTGTTCATTCGCTTGCACGAAAAGGGCTTTTTCATGAACCTTGTAAAATTTTGCTTTTGTTGTTAGCACGTAGACTCCGCTTTGTTTAAATAGCTTTTAATAACTTCTCCGAAATGCTCCTCAGAACACTGTAATATAATAAACACTGGTATTTCAGGCATTTGGAGCCAGATGATATAGATATAACCGACAAAGTAATGACAACCAATGAACTAAAACATGAGGAAAAACAAAACCAAAGCAAACGCATGTGGAAAACTGAGCAGAAAACGCAGTGCTGAGCTCGCTGGGAAGCGCATTGCATACAGAGAGAGCACATTTATAGATCCTTTATAAGCCATAACGTTTTCTCTAATAATGATAATCAGATGGAACTTTGTATTTTTATACATCAAGGAATATTTGGTGTTGTGCACATATTCGGTGGCATGTAAATAATATATTTATTACATTAAGCCAGATAGAGTCTTAGAGTTTGAGGTCTTCTCGATGTCTAATTTCTGATGTGCTGCATACATGTACACTGCGTTCCAAATTATTATGCAAATGATATTTTTCTCTGATTTTCCTAAATAGTCGATGCAAGTGACAGTCAG